>JANIHY010000210.1:54716497-54728090 GCA_027479065.1 Erythroxylum brevipes
ATAAAAATATTTTTATGGTTTTTATAATTTTTGAAAATTGAAAGGAAAAAACTAAACTAAAAATTTAAATAAATCATTTAAAAAAAATGAAAATAAAAATAAAAAAGTGGGGCCTTAAGTTACCGAGCATAACATTCGTTCAATTTTTTAAGCCAAATACACCATTTCAGTTACTCTGCAACGGAGACAGAGAAAGAGACCCGATCCGATCCGGAAAGCTACAATGGGCAAGGATCTGAGCGACGACCAAGTCTCGTCGATGAAGGAAGCGTTCACACTCTTCGACACTGACGGAGACGGCAAGATCGCGCCTTCTGAATTAGGAATCCTCATGCGTTCTCTGGGAGGAAACCCAACCCAAGCCCAACTCAAGTCCATAATCGCGGAGGAAAACCTAACCGCCCCCTTCGATTTCCCAAGATTCCTCGATCTCATGGCCAAGCACATGAAAGCAGAGCCCTTCGATCGCCAGCTTCGCGATGCATTCAAGGTGCTCGATAAGGATTCCACGGGTTTTGTGTCCGTGGCGGATCTGCGTCACATTTTGACGAGTATTGGGGAGAAGCTGGAACCTGCGGAGTTCGACGAGTGGATCCGGGAGGTCGATGTCGGTTCGGATGGGAAAATCCGCTACGAGGACTTTATTTCTAGGATGGTGGCTAAGTAATTGGTTTAAATAACATTTGCAAATGTATGTGTTTTGAGATGATGGTGATGCTATCTGGCGTTTCAATTGTTCAAGTAATCTTTTAATTTCTTCCTCTTTTATGTTTTCGATGTTAACATTTGTGGCATTCTGTAGACAATAACTCCTAGTCAGTGTATAGGGTGAGGGCTACTCTATTCACTAATCATCAGGATTGGGTTGCTACGGTTTTACATGGTCTTTTAGCTTTGATCTACTTTTGTTTCTTTTGCTAGTATCTTTGTGATGAAGAAAGGTTCTTGCAAATTGTTGTCCACCATGGGTCATAGTCATACTACAGTTGCAGGTTACTGTGGATCATGTTATAGTTGCAGATTTTTGTGATTGCAGTCCTTGCAATCGTTCTAAACCTTTTGATTGATTTTACTCAATCTCTTGCATTGCTTTCGTCCATGACGATTGGATGAATGTGGAAAAGAATGAACTTTCGGTCTCCTGATTGTTCTTGACTTCATTCCCAGGACAGGACCAACAGACTCATGTGTTAAGAGTAGGCTTTATGGCTGTTGTGTACAGAATTTGCTTACCAAGCTATACCTCAGTGGAATGCGATGTTAGTATAGTTGACGTAGAGCTTAACTTATTTTCTATGCGCTGATTTCCTTTTAACTGTAAAAGATTTCATGTTTGTACAAAGGAAACTTGATTTTAAGATTGGTTTTCTAATTTGTCTTAATGACATTTGAATCTAATTTATAATTTGAATTTAAATTGTTGGCTTGTCAGGTAGTCGATTAACAAATTATACTCGTTATTTGTTTTTAAAGCATTGATTTATATTAGTATCTAAAAAGTAAAAACTGTTTCATATAATTCTTGGAAGGAGTGTCTGTGCTCAATTCTCACAAAACAGAATCAAACTGCGTCTTTATCGTGTAAGAAGCAACCAGATACAGGCATGTAATCTTGCTGGGGTTCGTTTAACCGCTTGTAAAACAGAAATATGGCAAGTGAACGGCTGAGATTACAGACAATAAGACACAATTACACGCACCGAACCATATAACGTTGACTATCAGGTGAACGACGTGACCGTCATTTGACCGTTAACAGCGAGGCACGTGCTTTACAAATCAGAATCCTAATCAACTCCAACAACCAATAGACAAAGACAAACAACAATAATACAGAGAGGCGGACAAAGAATTGCACATAGAGCGAGCGAGAGACGAGTGATCATCGATCTATCGGAATGCAAAAAAGTGGCGTCTTTCTGATATGAAATGAGAATTCATGTCTAGAAATCAATAATTGAGAATGAAAGGCGTCTTCTCGGCGCCCGGAGATTATGTTCACTTCAAGTCTCAAGTTCCTCTCCACAAGATCCCTGTGAGTTTCTCTCTTTTCTTCTTCTCCCCCCTTTTCTCAAATCTATGCAAGTGTTTAGCTGATATCGATATGGTGGTGGAGTTTTAGTGGTCAACTTGTGTTCTCAATTGGGTACTCTTTTGTTTTGGCTTTGTTCCTCTTTTTCGTAGTGAATTATCAGTTTTGAGTTTTTGCTTTCTTCCTTAGTATTGGTATTATGATGATCTGGGTGTGATTAATTGTTGGTTGTTATGAGATTTGCTTGGTGAGTGACTCTAATAGTTGGGTTTGCATTTCAATTAACTTCAAAATTCTCCTTCCAAGTCAAATGGTTAACGTTATCCGATTTTATTTTAACTTTTCTTCTTATCGTTTGGTTTTAGTTTGCTATCTTGGGAAGTTTATGAGTATTTGATTTTCCCTTTTTAAATTCTAGACACAAGGCTTGGTTCTATTGGTTTGTATTCTGATCCCTGCTTCGCTGAAGTATCATATTAGTGTTTCTATTGTCACCATGACTACAAAGTTTTTGTTTAGTTCGTTTATGTAGTTCCATAACTACCATATTTTCCATGATTTTATCGACTCAGATTTAATTTCTTATATCTATTCTATTGAATTTGATCATATGTCTGCTATTGCTGCTTTCTTTTCTTTTATTTAGAAATGATAGGCAGGCTTCTACATCTTTTCATGCAAGATTATCTTTTTGATTGCAACATTATTTTTTGCTCAATCATAGATTGGCACCAAACAATGGCGATATTATGATTTTGGTCCAAAAGTGGTCCCTCCACTTATTTGCCTACCTGGACTAGCAGGAACCGCAGATGTATACTATAAACAGATCATGTCTTTGTCCATGAAGGTAATTTTCTTATTTTCTGTGGAATTATTTGCATAACAAGTTAATGGCACTTCAGTTCTTTTCCCCTCCTTTAGTTTTTTTTTAATGTATTTTCTCAAACTTGTGTTTTACTATGGAATTGTGGATTTGTTATATGGATGTCCAGTTATCATTAATAATGCTCATTGTATTTCCCAAAATTTGAAAGTTTTCATCTGTTACATCATCTTATGGATTTCATTATGATTTGTACTGTTGGCTGTTGGTGACACTTGCTGAAAGCTGATTAATCTAGTCATGTGCTTTTTTCCCAGGGTTATCGAGTGATTTCAGTTGATATTCCACGTGTATGGAACCATCAGGAGTGGATTCAAGCATTTGAAAAATTTCTGGATGTCATTGATGTTCATCATGTAAGAATCATCATCTGGCTATTGTTTATCAATGACTTTTCATACATTAGAAGCTAAATAGTTTCAATGGTTATGTTTACCATGCTCTAGGGTGTGAGTTTTGTATAAACATAAAGTGGACACAAAGCTGATAATAGATGTATGGTCTAAATAGTAGGATAAGAGCCGATTTTGTATTGCTACCCAGTTATTATGATAATATGAATATACTTGGAACCAAGTATGACTAAAATGTACATTTTTCTGTTGGTTAAACCAAGTATGAATAAAATGTATGTTTTTCTGTTGGTTAGCTTTGCATGCTGCTTACTCTGTTGTCATAAGTTACTGAGATTGCCTATAAGCTGATTGAATGTATGAATCTTATTTGTAATAGATACATCTTTATGGTACTTCTCTTGGAGGCTTCTTAGCACAACTTTTTGCCCAGCATCGACCAAGACGAGTGAGATCACTGATACTGTCAAATACATTTTTGGATACACGCAATTTTGCAGCTGCCATGCCATGGGCTCCTGTGTATGTATCCATCAAAATTCATTCTGTCATCATTGGTAGAATCATGAAAGATATTTATGTTCATATAAGATGATGACAGCCATTTGCTTAGTATGAGGGATTTCACGTACATGGATAACTTAGTGTTGTATGTGCTCTAAAATGTCAACAGTGGAAAGCACACTTTTGTGATTATTGTCAAATAAAATGGGTAAAATTGTTCATTAGAGGTTAATTTGTAATTGCTAGCAGGAGAATGTGAATTTCTTAAGAGATGAAGTGGAAGTATGGTTGGAAGCTTCTTCTACTGAGCAGTGCTGGAAGTATGGTTGGAAGCTTCTTCTACTGAGCAGTTCCTTATGTTGTTAAATCTCAATGTTATGGAATACTTGGGGCTTCACAGTAGTAAAATGTGTCCATTTAAACCTGAGTTGTAGATTAGCCCAAAGGTGCTGCACTTTGGTTAAATGAATGATTGCCAAGGAAAAGATTCACTAATGCACCCACCCCTCCCCTCTTCCCCTTTCCCTTCCTTACTGAACTTGAGCTTCTGTGTCACTTGCCTAAGCAAATAAGAATCTGTGATCTTTTTTCCTTAAATTCGGATTTGAAATTAGTGATTTTCCAGTTTTTTCTTTTCTGATGTGATGTTGTCTTAGTTATCAAGCTTTGACTTGTATAACTCGAAGGATTAGTTTATAAGAAGGGAAACTTCATGAATTCATTTAAATTCTAGCAGTCTTAGGAAGCTGCATCTATGTTTTTTTACTTTCTGCATCTATGTTTTTTTACTTTACTTCTTTTCAGGTTTAGGTCTATTATTATAATCTCAGTTATCCTATATAAGAATATTGCATTAACTATCCTTTTATTCAAATAGTTTCCATGCTCTAAATTAGAAGATCGTTAGTAGCTTGTATTGTCCTACTATCATAAATGAATAGGGGTGCACCTTATATCGGAGAAGTCATTCAATTGCCTCTTTGCCCTTATACAGTTTATATCCCTTGAGCTGGTCCTTTCCAAATTGAAAATTGTGCCTTCTCAAACTGAGAAAGTTGTCAGTGCAAGTGTGTTTTCTGTTCGTTTTCCTTTTTGACGACCTTCTCATTTCATCCCTACTCTTTGGAAAAGGATACTTATGGTTCTCATTCATCAAATTGAAAACTTGAATATACACATATTATGTCATAAATGATGTTTTCTGGAAGCTTGGAACTAGGAAAAGTTGGTCCATTCATTTGTGCAAAAGAAGTTATGGTATCTGTAAATTCTACTGTGGTGCAGTGTAAGTTGGACTCCTTCTTTTCTGTTGAAAAGATACGTTTTGACTGGGATTCGGGATGGCCCTCATGAACCATTCATCGCCGATTCTGTGGACTTTGTTGTTTCGCAGGTTTCTACCTAAGATTTTATATTTCCATATTCTATTTTTCATTGGTTGTATCCTCAATAGTTTTGTTCATGATGTAATTTAGTTCTGGTTATTGATATACTTGATTTCTCTTTTAGGCTAATTACGTGACTTCGAAACTTGGATTTTGATTATCCGTGCATCTTCATTTTAGTTGCTGCACTGTTGTATTCTGAATAAGTTTTATCTGTCTTTAGTTTTGCTTTCGGTTTTGATGGCTGTCAGTAATAAAATATGGTGCATTTGTGAAAAAAGGGTTGGAGAATATTAAATTAGCTTTTAAATTATTTAAAAGTAGAGATAAAGAAGGTTGAGAAAGGAGAAGAATATTGACTCGTGGTTCATTTGTATAGCCTGCTTCCATGGATACAGACTGCAAAGAACTTGTGGTGTATTATTCATTAAGTTTAGTTTGTTTATTTGGAATAATAAGGTAGCACAGTATTTCATAAATAATGTAATACAACATTCTTAAATATATCTAAACTATTCTATTATAAGGCATAGAAATTATTCCTCTATCATATACATAACAGTATTTTTATACTAAATCTCCATGATCTTCAACGGGGAAGAAAATGACAAACTGAAGATGCTTGTCAAAATGTAAAAAGAAAAGGAAGAAACATGTGACTTTGTCACTTTGTCACCAAGAAAAACGCAATCGGAGCATAATGGTGGACTATTTAACCAATATCTGTTTTTGACTATTTTCTGTCTTATCATGTAAACCTTTAAGCCAGCATGCAAATCTTCTAGCCTGTTTTGTAGTGCTAGTATTTTTACTGAGTAGTAATATTATCGTTGAATTTCACTTCCAGTATTGCAAATATGCTTCTTTGACTAGTTGGTAGGTTTTACTATGCTCCCCCCACCTCCCCCACCCCTCCATTTTGTTCTCTTTTCTTTTCTATATTAGCTTACTTCTTCTGGCATTTTCTGTTTATTTTCCTTATAATTTAACGTGCTCATCAGCTTCAAGTGAAGAACTTGCTTATGTTATGTGATTACTATATCAGGTTGAAACACTACATAGAGAAGACTTGGCGGCCAGGTTGACTTTAAATGTTGATACTGCTTCAGTTGGATCTCTTCTACTCTCAGATTCATCTATCACTATAATGGATGTAGGTGCTTCACTTGGATTCCCAGCTTTCTGATTCATCTATCAATTTAATGGATGTAGGTTATGTGAAACTTTATATGTGTGCAGTCACTGCATATTTCTACCAGCCATGCCTATGGATAAAGATTAATTAGTAGTAGACTGTAAACATATTTCAATACTGAAGTTTCTTTTCCAAAAATTGAATGCAAGTGAAAATAGTATTCTTCATTTCTTGGTCACCTCAAGAGAAGACTAAAACTAATCCAACTATAATTGTAAGTTAGTAGATAATTGATTTCTTGTTCATTTATTTCTTTTTTGTACACTTTTTCATTTGCTTCTTGCAGTTTTGTTCCTTGTAAACAAATGCAAACGTTTTGATTAATATACTAGTTTTTGTTGACATGCAACCCTTTTGTTCTCCAAGACGAATGACTACTGCGCAATTCCTCAACATCTTAAAGATCAATTGAGTGAAAGGTATCCTGAAGCAAGACGTGCGTACTTGAAGAGTGGTGGTGATTTTCCATTTCTTTCACGCCCAGATGAAGTCAACTTGCATCTTCAGGTTGATCAAGTTTCTATGATTTTAACTGTTTCTGAAGTAAGTTTTGATAACCTGGCACCAACCTGCTGAAATGTTTCTGTACTATATATCATAGCTGCACCTGAGGCGTGTTGGGGTAGAAGCTCGACCAGACTTGGTACGGAGCATTCCAAAGGATGATACAGGTGGAAGTCAGAGTGAGAAGAAACAAGGGAAAGAAGATCCTGATGATCAATCTAAAGATGGAGGAAACTCTGAGAATTCATCAAGGCAGGACCAGTTTTCTCCAGGCAAAGAATCTCATCATAATATAGACGACCAGCTTCTTAGTAGTGCAAAAACTTGTTCGTTTGGTCGTGAAGACAAGGGGGATCGTCGTGAGTTTTTGAAGCAACGACAAATTTTAGCCAGCAAGCTCTTGCCGCGGTTATTGGGGGAAATTTTCGAGAGGTGTCTACTTCCCTCCTCTTTTGTGTTATCGTTGTATATAACTTCAAACTTTCAAAAACTGCAAGAATCAGTGTAGAAAAGACACTACGTGGTGTAATTTTACACAAGCAACAGCTGCAAATTGACTGCTGTCAAGTTACGGATATGATTTTCACAAGGTGAACTGTTATTTCTGTTTGATGTGCACTAAAAAATTCAAAATTTCTCTTCTATTAATAAAGACAGTCGATTTCTATGAATCATGGATATATTTACAACTAAAAAATTTTCCGGTTGATTTAGCAGGTTGGTGAATCCAGAAATTAGTCGCTTGTAAAAATAAACAAGTATTGGTAAGTGTAGAGGTTCAGCTTGTGGTTGCAGGACATGGAAATTGATCTGATAAAGTTCTAGTAGAAGCTGGTAGTTGGTCTCTGGGAGATGAACTATGTATAAATTGCATACTTACGTGACAAGTCAGTCCTAGAATTTAGTTGAATTTTGATGTCCGCTCCCAACATTCTGGACTCGAGCTCTGGTTCAGGCTCAAATTGAAACAAATTCCGTGGTAGGAAGGACAAAAGGGAGTGTTTCTACATCTAAACACAAAGAATTCTTCTGCATCTAAATGCGCGTGGGAAAATGGACAGTCGCTACTCGTAATTATACATACCGGAAAAAAACAAATCCAAGTAGACCGTTCCTAATCTCATAATTATACACATGGAAAAATATTTCTAATTGTACTAATAAAATCACGTGTTTCCACAATCATACTAGGAGTTTAATTTTTTTTACTTATTTTCAAAAATAGTATTCTAAATTAATATTGGTCAGTAACTAACATCGGTCAAATACTGGTTATAATTTTAAACATTTAAGTACTAAATTAAAAAATTTCTTTGATATAAAATAATAATTATCTATACATAAAAAGAATATAAAATTGTTTATAATTTATTTGATAAATAGTGAAGATTCAAATAAAAATGTATTAAATAATTGTCTCTATGTTGATAAAGTAAATACACATAAGAGGGAGAGTAAATTGTGTGAAAAAAAAATTCAAGATACTTTCAAATTGATAAGATCCTGCTAAACAAAAATAAGACTATAAATAAAAAGGTCCTATCAAATTTTGAAAGGATTGATGTTAAAAACAAAAAGATCTTATTAACAAAAACGAGTTTGTTAGTGTTAAAAAAAAGGAGTCTGCTAATTAATAAGAGTCTGCTAACGCTAAAAAGCGAAAGAAGTCTGTTAATGCTTAAAAACAAAATGAGTATTTTAATCGATAAGAACCTGTTAATGTTTAAAAGAACCTCTTATGATAGGAAAACAAAAAGAGCTTATTGTAAAGTCAAAAGAGCCTCTTGAAAACACAAACTTATAATGCAGAAATTTAAAAGTTAGGAAAAGAAAAAGAATGGCTCAATCAATAGTTTAGTTAATAACAAAACCTACGTCTAGTCCCTAAGTATCCAACTTGAGTATTTCACTATAAGAATCTGAATATTAAATTTAATGAGCCTTTTCAAGCTCACAAGTACATATTTTTTAAGATTCTCCGACCTTACACGCTCGAAGTGTATAACAAGCCTCTACAAACTCTCAAAAATAAATATAAGGTAAGCTCAATGTAAGCTTTCAAAGAATAATAATCTCCCTCGATAGAGTGTTTTCATTTTTTAAGGAACAAAGAATTTGATAAGATTTTCAAGAATATTGATGTTGCTAGGATAATTTGCAAGTCTTGTGTTTTTTGGCAAATGTAGTGGCTCTTCTTGTTGGACTCCAATTTTTTTTTTTTTTATTCACTTATTTATTTATTGATTTATTTTTAGAACTGAGTTATTAAGTTAGTGAGCATAAGTAGCAATTAGAAATTAGAATGGCAATGTTAGAATGAAATTAGAGTATAGTATGGTGTTTAAATAGCCTAAGGAGTAAGTAGTCTTTTGATTAAACGAAGGAGGGATATTTTTGGAAGACCAAGACAAATTGTTGTCTTGTAATAAGAAGAAGAAGAGAGAAAAGAAGAGAAGAAAACATAGAGAAGAAAGAAAGAAGAGAAGAAAATAGTGGAAGCTAGGGAAAAAGAGAGAAAAACGTGGAAAGAAAAAGAAGGAAGAGGATTTGGCTAACCTAAGGTAATCTTCTTCATCTTTTCTTATTGCTTTGTTAGAAAAACAAAAGGAGTTAGGAATAGAATGGGATTTTGTGTTGGGAATGAAGAGAGAAAGAAGAGAAAAAAGAACCCATTTTGATCTTTCATGAATTTTAACTAGATTTTGATTTTTCTAACCTAGATGAACTATGGGTAGGTTAAGTTAGAGCTTAATTTTTCTGTTGTTAATTATTGAAGTTTTATAAATTTTCATTTAATGTTGTTTTGAATAAAAACTTGGTTTAATTGAAGGGAATCAAGAAAACACTATCCAAGAGCAAGAGGAAAGACAATCTTAAGCTTGGATTTTCAAGCGAAATTAGGTGGGTAATATGTTTATAGTTGTTGTGAGATGAGAAAATTGCTTACTTGTATATGTGTATGCCTAATTATTTGAATTTGAATTGTTGTGATTGTTGAAAAAAATGCATTATGATTGTTACCATGTTATGTCATAAATGATGTTATGACATTTTGTATAAACAAAAGAGGAAATAGCTTGACAAGCATAAAAATGTGAATATGTGATGAATTGAATTGAGCATGAATATTTGCTTGTGTTTGAGTAAGAGAGAAACTATTTCGTTAGTCATGTGCACGTTGACCTAAAACCTTATCTCGGCTGCCTGCTTGTGACATATGAGATCTTAAAAATGGACTTATTTTGTTCATGATGTAAACTTTGGTATCACTATTTCTATCTATGGAACTCTCAAGCCATTTTGTTTGTGCATTTCATCTTTGATTTGTCAAGTATGATGCATTTAAGTGGCATGTTTGATAGTTAAATGTACATGTTATGTGTTAAGTGATAACTTCTTTAACTTTGAGTTTTTGAGCTAGAATTGCAGGTGATTGACTTGCTAGAATAAGATGAGATGTAGATGCATAAATATATATGTATATATATATGTTTGATTATGTGACTCGTTATCGATGACTATAAATATATTAGCTATTGAGCTTTATAACTCAACCTACTATTTGCTCCTCAGGTTTCGAATGAAAAGGTTAGTGATTCTTGCAATGCATTTGGAAACTTCGAGATAGCTACATTCAGTAATTAAGTTAGTTTAATTACTTTTGGTTAGCTTTAGCAGCATATAAAACATGAGCATCCAATTGTATTTTTTTGCATTAAGTTAATGATGTGTTTGTTGATATGTAACTAAAGTTACGTTCAAACTTCATTTTGTTTAATAATGAGAATGGAAGAAGTTCCTTTGTGATGGATGTGGAAATGGTATGTATATGTGTGCAAAATTTTGTGTTGAATGTTGGGTTTTTGGGTTGTGAGTTGAAGGTTTCATTGTGGCGAAGCCAAATCTTGGTCGCGATGAACCTTTCTCGAAGGATAATTTTACCAGATTTTTTGTAACTTCGTTGCGGCAAAGCCAACCTTTTACAACGACGTATTTGTCTCGAGAGGTCTTTGGGTTAATCCAGAGACTTCGCTACGGCGAAGCTGAACTTTCACCTTGGTGTATTTGTCCCAAAGGGCGTGATCACTCGACCTTGAGACTTCACTGTGACAAAGCCAGATGTTGAGTGCGGCAAACTTATCCCAAAGGGTCTATAAAAATATTTCCATATCTTCACCGTGGTGAACTATGTTTTGTCGTGGAACCTGCCTATTGCTGCCGCTGAATTTTACCTTTAATTCGAAGGTTTCCCCTTATGCTTGCATAGCCCTCACTCGATCGCCCCAAAGTAGTCACCTCGGGATTAGACACGAGAACCAGTGGACCCGACCCCAACACTTCTTTAAGTAGACATTTTCCTTAACTAGTCATTGCTTAATCTTCAATATTATCTCCGCTAAAATCTTCGATATTCATACGTTTTGTTAAGACTTCAAGAGCTAATTATTCAAATTAGTAAGATCCTTCTCAATGTCATAGAACTATTTCTAAAATGGTAAGTTTATAAAGAAAGTTCATGAAGGAAGAAAGCAATTATTCTATAATTTTATTTTTTTAAGAATTATATCATTGCTTATATAAGGAAATAAATTCAACATAAATTTTGAAATATTATATAGTTATCATCAAAATCATTGCTAACATCTATAATTAGACTTGTATAAATTGATTATAGATTACATAACTAAATATATTAGTTTAACATAATTTAAATAATTTTTAAATTTATATATT
>JANIHY010000210.1:54731130-54746581 GCA_027479065.1 Erythroxylum brevipes
ATCAAATTTCTTGAGAAACTTGGAATATAAAATGTTCTTTCCAAATTCAAAACAAAACCAGAATTTAAAACTAATTTGCATGTCCCAACAGCTTCCACATGTGAACGCATCTTGTTGCCTGAATAGATGCATTGTTCACTGTCCACTGGCTTCCTGTGGTTTAGAAAACCCTGCAAGGTATTGGAAATATGGATTGTAGAACCAGAATCAATCCACCAAGTATTATGACAAACATCAACCATATTAGATTCATAACAAACAAGTGAGATTGAAATACCTTTCTTTATAAGCCAAGCCTTAAATTTGGCACAATCCTTCTTTATGTGCCCTTTCTTTTTGCAGAAGCGACACTTGGGATTGAAATCCTTTTTGATCTCAGTACGGACTGGTATTTTACCCTTTCCTTTTTGTTTGGCTTGCCCTCTATTCCTTCCTTCGGTTGCTATATGTGCACTTTCACTCAATTCCATTACTAGCCTCCCTTCCTCTTGAACACACATGGTCAGAAGTTCATTGATAGACCATTTATCCTTATGTGTGTTGTAAGAGATTTTAAAGGGTCCATACTGTGGTGGAAGAGAATTAAGTATGTAATGCACAAGGAAAGACTAGGACATTTCAACCTCAAGAGACCTCAGTTGAGCCGCAATGTCCCTCATTCGCATGATGGGCTCACGCACACCTCTAACACTTGTGAGCTTCATTGATGATAACTTAGTCATTAAGGTGCTAGCTAGGGCCTTAGCTGAAGACTCAAATTGTTCATCAATAGCTTTCAATAGATCCCTAACATGATCACACTCTCTAATAGAACCACGAATACTAGGGTAAATTTTGGTCTTTATGTACATCATGCTAAGACAATTAGATCGCTCTCAACGTTCATAAAGAGCAATTTCAGCCTGAGTGCTAGTTTCGATAGGTACATGTGGTTCATCTTTTCGGATAGCATAATCAATGTCCATACACCCTAACTGGAGGAGAATTCTCTCTTTCCATATTTTATAGTTATCACCATTCAATTCGGGAATATCACATTGAATATCAGAAAAATTCACAAGTTGAATAACGACACAAAATTCAAAATATAAACATGCTTATGTTACTAAATTTGTTGAAGCAAAGAAACACGTATCATGTTTTACCAATGTTAACACATGCAATCATATTTCTTATATGAATCATATAACAATTAAAACTGCCTGTGGGCTAAGCTTTAATTAAAAGATTCATATTTACTCTTTATGATGAAACTATCAAATTATATTCTTTTTTCTTAATACCTGTGGGTAAATTAAGAAAAAGACAATTTTGCTATTCCATCCTAATTAATCATGCAAATATAATAAATCTTCCTGTGGGATAAAATTTGTTATATTTAAATATGATTAATTACAATTGGTGTCATTTTACTAGATGTGATCTATAATACATAATGCAGTACATTTTACACTGCCATTATACAGTACATTTATGGCTGATCAAAATTTTCAATGAACCTACAAAGTATAAGCTTTAACCATGTGCGGCCTCTCTGAAATTCATTGTTGATCAAGAATTCATGCAACAACAAAAGCAAATGGTGGGTCCCACGAGAAGCTTTTTGACTTACAAAAAAATATAATAATGCTTGATAACCAAGAGATGCAATAAGCAAGTGTTCTCTGAAATAGCTCCTGTCTTCTTCCTTGAAAAATCTTCACTCATAGTCAACTACTCTCCCTTGATTTTCTAAAATCCATCATACCCACTGTCAATCGATTCTCCTAAACACCAAACCCATCGATTAACTCTTCAAATCCTTCTTCTTCTCCTCCTACTTCTCCTAAAACCCCTTCCATCCTTCCCAAACAACCTTTTATTATATTATATTCCATTCCATTATAAACCATTCCATTCTCTTCCATTCTATTACATTCCATTCTATTACATTCCATTATATTAATTAATATCCAACCAAACAGGGCTTTAGTGGTTATCACTTACGTCCTTATTTCTCTCCTTGCCGTTGTCGAATCATCGTCTTCTCGTCTTCCCCCCTAAAACCTGCTCTACCTGCTTCTCCACAGTTCACCACTCGGAGGTATCCACTCTACTGTGCTGCTAGCTATGCCAAGAGGTCATCGCTGCCAACTCCTCTCGGCAGTCCCCACCGCCCCCATCAACTATTCAGTCATCTCCTTGGCTAATTGTATGACATGTTTGATCAGTTTAATGTTTGTGAAGCTACTTGTTTCAGTGCTTATGTCTAAGTTGTCGACAATTTGAGAATAGCTTTGAAATTTGAATAATGCTTTGATGGTTTTGCATTGCCAAGTGTATAATTTGATTGCTCATGATTATATTAACCTTAAGTTAATTTGATATCTCCACGATTATATTAAAAATGGCTTTAAAAATTTGTCTTCTAGTATCATGATTTATAAGGATATATTCAAAGTAAAGTGAAATTGAAAATAGTTAAGTAATAATTTTTCCATTTTTACAATAAAAACATTTTTGTAACATGCACTACTATTTTCAAAAGAAAGATGTAAGATAATTTTTTTTTAAAAAGAAAGATGTAAGATACAAGAAATTGTTGTATTTTCTTAATGTACTTTATTTATAATTTTTGAGTTTCCTCTTTAACATCCATTTAACCTTTTAGTATGTCAATCTAAATTGATTTCTCTACATTAGTCATAACTTCTAACATGTTATGAATACGGTAATAACATTTCCAACACATTAGCTTAACAAACTTTATTCTTTCAAGTATTTGCATATGATCATCCTTCTCATAATTTATTTGTATATGACCAATCTTCTCATAGTTGACTTTGAATTTTTATAGTTAAGCAATGATTTATTTACTTTTTATAACTAAGTAATGACTTTTGAATCTTTATAAACATCAATATTATATATATTTGTGAAGATTTCTCCATTTTACAATTCAAACTAGTATTTTGTGTCTTTTGTATGCAATTTTTGATATGAAGTTATTAATTTAATTTTAATGTCTTTATTTATTTTTACAAATAAATGGAGCAAAGTTCTAAGTACTTTTAATAATTCAATCTCTTCAAGAAGATTCAATGATTCAAGGGATGATGTAAGATTGGTTTATGATATGAAGAACTATACTATTTGTTTATACTATAATAAACATTTGAAAGGTGAGAGAATCATTTGATTAAAGAAACATTTAACTAGGATGAAAGGTGATGTGGAGCTTTATAAGAAAGCTAGACATGATTTAGAATGATAGATAAAAACTTTATTTGAAGAGTATCAAAATAAGCAAGAACGAAAGGCAAATATTAAACTACAAAATTGGTAGTAAAAGTTATTTTTATAGTGATCAGGATGATACTAGTAATGTTAAAGGTGGTGTTACCACCTAGTAAAAAGGGATTGTTATAACTGATATAAGGAAGAGAAGAAGACATATGACTTTTTTTTCTCCACAAATAACTCATGGAGCTTAATTTTCAATTCATAGTGTATTACAATGTAAAGAAACAGCTCATAATGTAGATATAGAAAGGACCAGATGGCGGTACACTGTAGGTATGTCATTCTATACTAAGCTTTATTATTGCTAGCATATGGTAGATGCTATTACCTCTTTTAGGCCAAGATATTAAATTCCTTTAATTGATGACTACAAAGATAATCTTTTGAGTAATTCTTTTAGTGAAATAAAAAGTTATTTAAGTGAAAGAAGAATGGATTGGGCAACTTATAAGTATTTAATTATATGTGATAGTTGGACAAACAAATAGAAAACATAAACATATTATCAATTTTTTGTTTACTTTGTTAAAGGGACGTTGTTTTTGAAGTCTATTGATGCATTTGGGCTTATAAGGAATGATGATATTCTATTAGAGATACTTGATAAATTTATGAATGAACTTAGCTGTTAAAAATATTGTACAGGTTATCACTGACAATGAAGCTACTTATAAAACATATAAGAAGAGATTGTAAAGCAAGAATAATTCTTTCTATTGGACTTCTTCTATTGCACATTTCATTGATACGACGTTAAAAAATATAACAGATGTTAGATACTTTCTTATTATAGATGAAATTGCATAAAAAAGTGACTAAGTTCATTTATACTCATACATAGTTTTTGGATTTGATGAGAAAGGATTTCGTTAATGGTAGATATCTGTGTTGTTTTCATTTTTTATTACTTTATTGTCTTGTTCAAATGAAGAAGGAGCTGAGATAGATGTTTATAAATGATATGTGAGTTGCATCTTAATAAACTAGGTATAGTATTGGAATTGAGGTTTCTCAAGTTATACTTAAAGATCATGATTTTTAGTTCCAATATCAATTTTTCATTCAAATTTGTGAGCATTTAATCAAAGTTTTTTATTTGAATGAAAGTGATGACAAGACGACAATGAATTACTTTGACAAAGTCATAGAGAGGATAAAGGAAGCAATCAGGTATGATAAAAAAATAGGTTTGCTTTATACATACCTTATCTTGTAATCATCAATTAAAGAAGAGAATGACAACTTTACTCCTTGTTATTTGTTACTGGAACACTTTTGAATTCGAGTGTCTATTTTAGACCATATTTTACAAAGAAATTTGAAATTAATAGGGGAATGTTATTAACTATCAAAATAATTTTTTCACATAAGATGATTCAACATCATCTTGGCTCACAAATAAAGGAATACAGGGATGTATGCAGTGATTTCGAGATGCCTATAACAATACATTAAAGAGACAAACTTAGCCTAACTATATATCTCTTCAATTTTATTACTTACTCAAAATAAGTTATCACTTTATCTTATGTATAATGTTAGTTTTATTGTCTAACAGTTGCTTAATAGGATCAATTTATAAGTAGCATTCCAGAATTACAAAAGTTTACAATTTAAATTCTTAGTCAATATATGACTAGTGTGAAAGAAACTAAAGTACATTTGAATTCATCCATTAAAGAAAAGAAATATATTAGAATACAAAAATTAAATGAGTTGGTATTTATTCAGTATAACTTGGAGCTTTGAGAAAGGTATGCCAATATAATTATTAAGCTGAATATAATTTTTTATTATTTTTAATAATTTAATTTTTTACTAAGACCCTTAATATAACAAGTAGTTTTGTAAATCCAGTTTACCTTAATCATATTGATTTTTTAGTAGATTGAGTTTCTGAGGAACCAAGTTTTATAGGTGAGAGTGATTTGAAAGATAATCTTAGATAAGAAAGTATTGACATGTCATTTGGTATGATGATTTTAAATAGTGGTGATAATGAGACTCTCCTCAATGATAAGGATCTAAATTAAAGCCAATGTGATTTAAGTGTGTATCTCATTAAAAAAAGTTTTAGGTTTTTTTTTTATTTTATTTCATTTATATTTGATCTATATATTAAATTTTGTACATACAATATAAATATAAAATTTTTAACTGTAAGTATTTTTATTTCAAGTTTTACTTCTACTTTGTCATATTCTTTGGCATAAACTCTTATTTTTACGCTTATAGACCTATATTATTCTTATTATATGATTATTAACATTTTAAGTACTTTATGTTACTCTTAATTTTATATTTGAGTGAGGATTGAATGGTCTTTTTATTATATTAATTGTGATTATTCCTTATATAATAAATATATGAAAAATAATATTAATACGAATAAAGAGATAGTTGTTATATTGAATTTTTGAGACATGGTTAAGGCTAAAAAGTGTACAGAAAATATATTGAGGGACTATAATGCAACTTTATAAAATTCAAGGGCTATTTTATAATTAAAAAACCCAAAATAGTATTCAGTATGACCAATTTTGATACCATCAAATTCAATACCAAGTTTAGTATGGTGTTTGTAGCATTGATTTGAATTATCTACTAATAATTATATATTTAGACATGAGATTTAGGTTCTCTAGTAGGTGAGTGTGATAGGTGGCTTATTTTCTAATTTAAACTATCTTGCATCTTCTCTTTAAATGCAACTGTAGAAAATTTATTAAAATTATGTGTAGTTGATGAAAATTAAGCTATAAAAAACATACAATAGTTTTAGTTATCAATTTCTACCTTATTCTCCATATGTTATTTCAATTCATTTAGCCATAGCTACATAAAATTACAAGCATAACCAAAAAGAATATTACCTTGATTCTTAAATAAGATAAAAATTAAAAGCTATCGAATATTAGCTTAAGAGCTAGATGGACATACTGAGCAAATAAAAGAAAAAAAGATGAAAGGATTGACATGTAAAGAATAATAAACTTCATCTATCATATAAAAATTGCCCACTTCATATATGAGTTGAAAATAATACTTTTAATCAATTATGGTTTGGTTTTGATTCCTGATGGCAATCTTGATATAGTCAATAATCTCCTTTTATTCTTCTAAGTGATTATCAAAATTATGCTTCAAATTGTCCACTTCTGACCTAAATTTTAGTATAAAACACCACCATAAGCATCGTGTAGAAAATGTATTAGATCATATAAGATATCAATATTACACCTTTGAGAGTTATAAGAAGAATTTTGGTACCTGTGATTTGTGATAAACTAATATGTTGAAGACTCTATATTCTATCTATCCCATGTCTAACTAAAATCAATATTGATATGGGATTCAAGATTTATAATGTTGAATAGAAGTATAATATAACATGAATCAATATTCTTTTGTCACCTACTTTTCTAGGTTAAGTTATCAATTCCATATCCTTTTTTATGGGACATTATACCTTAGGCTATGCTTGGTTGGACGTACGGATTTTAATGGAATGGAATAGAATGTAAATGAATCTAAAATTAGAAAATTGTTGATTAGGAAGGATGGAAGAGTTCATAATATAATATAGTGAAATGTTATTTGGAAGATGAATGGAATGGAACGGAATGGAACGGAATGTGTGTATAATAATATTGAATAAATATTCTACCCTTGATAGAACAAAAAATGTTGTCATGTTGTTTGTTATTAGGGTTGAGGGTATAATTGGTATTATAGAAAATTATTGAGGGTTTATTAGGTTGTACGTATTTATCATTTTACATTCCATCCTAAACCTCCCAAATCGGAGGTAACTCATTTTTACTGTTTAGGATGGAATATGATGTAATGTGAAACTGTCCCTTTCCATTATATTTCATTCTATTCCATTGTTTCCATTATAAACCCTCCTTGTAAACAATGGAATAATATTACATTCTATTCCATTGTATTACCAATTTCCCTACCAAATATAGCCTTAGTAAAATCTAAAAGTTTTTAAAATAGCTTAGTTTGAGCGACCCTGCAAAATAAATAAATCAATACTTAAAACTAAAGATAAAAATCTAACTTCAAAGTCCTAAACTTCCAGGAAGTAAAATAGTCTTAACAACTTTGATATTGATTTCCCTCTAATATTACAAATAGATAAAATTTTAGAACTTACACATTTTAACAAGTACAGGACAACTATTAGGGTAAAGATATTGTAATTTCCTCATTTCAAACTAAAAGAAACTATAAATAATATATTTAGTCTAAAATTAAAAATCAATAAATTTTACTTTTGAATACAAGATAAATGATTATGAGTTTGATATATATGAATGAAACACTACAAACCAAAGTTCAATAAAATGGTACAATAACTTAAACATCTTTTACTATTGTATGAGATGGAGATAACTTAAGCATCTTTTAACATTGTATAAAGTGACACTATCTTATACAAGTCATTAATAAAAAGAAAATAAAAATTTTAAGAATAAGATTGATTTTTTCATACACATTCTTTTTATTAATTAGTATACTTCCTTTGTCTAATTTTACCAACTTGATTGTCAAAGTCTAAATGTTGAAAATACTCTTAACATTTGATCATTATGTATGTCTATTGAGAGAAAGCCCATAAGCCAGACTTAGATTACATTTACAACTTATCATGTTAGGCCTAGATTTGGAAACTTGAGATTAAACTTAGGCCCAAAGAATCAAGCCTACCGAAATTATACGGTATTATTTTTCATCCATCAATGAGCTATGATTATTTTATTTTGAGAAGCATATAATTGATAATCATAAACCAACATCTTTTCTTTTAACAAAATATTAAACCAACGAACTCATTTCTTCTACTCAATAACCTTCTAACTTTGATTATGTATGTATTCCAACAACTCTTCAAAGTAAACAATAAAAATTGTTAACCTTAACTGCAAGCTGTTAGTGGGCATTTTATATTAATTTTAGATAAATAATTTGCTAAAATTTTGTCATTTAATGTTTAAATTGCACTAATTAAAAGTTAATTTTAGGCACATATTGGATTTGGAACGTTTAAAAGCATAAAACAAGAAAAGCTTCTCAAAGGAAGCAAGGACAGGAAACGACAACTTAGTAGCCCACGCCACCCAAAAACGTAAACGTTTTGTCCAAGATAGAAGAGAAGGGTTGTGTGTGAATAAGGAGGGTTATGTGTGAATGAAGAGTGTGGACTGAAAACTTTATTTGTCACATTAATAAATATGAAAGAGGCAAAAAGCTAGTGACGGAGCAAGAGGGACGTGAACATTGGCCAAGATGGTAGAGACAAGCGGCACGATAATCTCAGCAGCCACAATTTTTAAAGAATAGGAGGGTGGACCAACCACTTTATTTGTCATGTGAATGAATAGGAACGAGAGGGAGAGGGCCGGCGGCTGCAAAGAATGCGTTGTGCATGAATAGGAATGGTGGACCAACAACTTATTCATCTCATCAATGAATAGCATGATAGGGAGAGAGCTGGGGGTAGAGAGGAGAGAAATTAGAGTAGCATGATAGACTTTTGTAGTGGAGAAAATAGAGTAGAGGTAGAAGAGAATTTTTTGGGCAACAACAATCGTTTCTCTCGAACACTATATATTGGGTGTTCTTAATTTGTTTTAATTTTTGTGGATTTAATCAATACAAATATATATATTATGACCATGATTTGTGTTACATTGATGAATATGTATAAGTAAGTTTTTTTGGTTGAGGTTAGGATTGATATTGGATTAGGACAGTTTTTATGGTATTGGTTTTTGCTTGATTGAATGCATATTTAGTCCTAATTTAGCCTGATCACCTAGATTAAGGCTTTAGATGATTGAATGCTATAACTAATGGGATTTAATTTGTCAAAAAATTAATCAAGCAACATACTTGAGACTAAAGTGTAGATCAATCTTAGGATCTTGTGTGAGGATACCTAGGATTAACGAACTTAAATTTAGGCTTTTTGTATTGAATGCCTTTTATTCAAATTATCTATGAACCAAGCAGGTAACTCAGATTTAGAAGAGAATGGAATTCCTGTGAACATTAGGTTCAACTTGCTTAAGTGAGGTAAATCCTAAATCAATCCACCGTTGCAAGTTTTAGTATTTAATCCAATTGAAATCCGATATTGTAGCCAATTTCTGTCATCTAATTAAATCTATTCATTTTCAATTCATATTTTACTTCTTGCATATTTCCTTGATTCACTTATTTTATTTTATTTTGAAATCAATCAATTTTTGAATGTATGAGTAATTTTGCATCGTTTAATTTAATTATATTGTGTGTTGGAATCCCTTGGGTACGATATCCAACTCTTACCATTTTATATTACTTGTTGATGAGGTATACTTGCCTCTAGTTTGGTCTAGATAGAATTTAATTTATATTGCTTTGTTTAGACCACAATAAGTTTTTTACATCGTTACCGAGGAGTTTCCTTATTTTGAGTCATTAGGTTAGATAGTATTAATTGTCTCAGATTTAATTCTTACTTCATTGTTTATTTGTGCATTTTAGTTGTTTGCTTAATTGCTTTACTTCTGTGTGTTTTATTTTCAATTCTTAGCTCTATTATTATTTTCTTTTTTTGTTTCAATTTGTTTATGCTCACTTACGGTCAAAAGCTCGAGAATTTGTTACTAGATACTGAGATTGAAAAAAACTACTTGTAGGTTGCATAAGGAAATTAGATTGGCCCAGAATAGTAATACAGGAGAAGGGATTAGAGAAGAGTAGTTTGTAGAGATGAAACAATACGAGGAGGGGTTAATGCCACATCCTGAAGCGAAAAGGGAGTTGACTATAGGGCACAACAATAGACCCATGCCTCCCATTATAAGGTCGACAATCATAGTTGTGAGTTTTGAGATTCCTCACAGCATTACATCCATAGTGAGAGCGTCTCAGTTTGGAGGATTACCTTTGGAGGATCTGAACACCCATTTGGAGACCTTTCTGGATATTTGTTATTTGTTCAAGTAGAATGGAGTGTCGGATGATGTGGTGAGATTAAGGTTATTCCCATTTTCTTTAAAGGATTATTTTTGGCTAAATTTTTCCCTCCTACCAAGGTTGGAAAGATGAAGAATGAGATCACTTCCTTCACCCAATATGACAATGAAAGTTTATATGAAGCATGGGAGTGATTTTGAGATATGTTGACATAGTGTTCTAGTCATAGGTTCTCCACATGACAGCAAGTTAATACTTTTTATACAAAAATGACCCCATTGACCAGGAGTACCATAGATGCTGCAGCAGGAGGTAGTTTAATGAGAAAGGTGCCATATCAGGCCTACAAGTTGATTGATGAGATGACCACTAACAGCTTTCAGTATTATATAGATAGGCATCCCAAACGACCTACAGGACTTTATGTAGTAGACAATACAATGGCTTTATTAGCTCAGATGGATGTTTTGATGAAGAAGTTGGATAATTTGATTCACATTATGAGAGGAGAAGCTAGTTCTTCATTGAGGAGTTATGCTATATATGAGCATTATGGTAGAGATTCTCATGCATCTTCTGAGTGTCAAGTTGAGAATCCTTTTGCTCAAGAGATAGAAGAGGCCCATTATGTGTGCAATTATAACAGACAGAGAGGGGATCCATATTCAAACACATACAACTTAGGGTGGAGGAATCATCCAAACTACTCTTAACTACAGTCATTTAATATTCAAAGACAACCACCTTTAGGTTTTAAGTCTCCTAATCCTGTGCCACCAAAGAAATCTAATCTCTAAGAGCTATTCTCGAAGTACATATCTACCACTGAGGTTAGGATGCAGAATCAAGGATCTTCTATCAGAAAGTTGGAGAATCAGATGACCAAGATTGCAAGTTTGTTAAAGGAAAGACCTTTTGGTCCATTGCCTAGCACTACTGAGGCTAACCTGAGAGAACATACAAAGGCAATCTTATTGAGGAGTGGCAGACAATGTGAGGAAGTTAAGGAGAAGCAAAAGGATAAAGAAGTGGAAAAGAGTGAAGAAGAAGAGAGTTGGGAGGGTAGCAAAGGGGCCAAGGAAGCACCAGCTATAAAGAAGGATCATCTAAGGTTATTTGCTGACCCATGACACATCTGATGAGACCTTGGATTCCTTATCATCAAAGGTTGAAAGATACACAATTAGATAAGCAGTTTGGTCATTTTCTTGAGATATTTAAAAAGTTGCATATAAACATTCCTTTTGTTGAGGCTATAGCGTAAATGCCTTCTTATACTAAGTTTTTGAAATAAATTTTATCTAATAAGAGGAGGCCTGAGGAGTATGTCACGGTGAAGCTGAATGAGGAGTGTTTGACCATATTATCGAAAAAGATGCCACTAAAGCTTAAGGATCCAGGGATTTTTATTATTCCTTATGTTATTGGTGATTTGCATATAGATAGGGCTTTAATAGATTTGGGAGCAAGCATTAACTTGATGCCTCTTTCCATTTTCAAGAAGTTAGGATTGGCGGAGCCTAAACCCACTACTGTTTCGCTTCAGCTGGCAGATAGGTCCCTCATTTATCCGAGGGGAGTCATTGAGGATGTAGTGGTCAAGGTTGAGAAGTTCATCTTCCCGGTGGATTTCTTAGTCCTTGACATGGCAGAAGATAGAGACAACCGCATCATTCTTCGGAGACCTTTCATGGTCACTGCACGGACCATAAGTGATGTGGACTGTAGAAAGCTCATCTTGAGATTTGAAGATGAAGAACTAGTGTTTGATGCTATAAAACATTCTTTTACTCTTGACTCTTGTCATTTTATTAATATTTACTCTTCTGATGTTGATAATTCTTCTATATTTTGTACAGGTTTGTTGGAAGGGGGAGCGCAAGGAATGATTGAAGAGTTAGGGAAGAACTGCATAAAGAGTTGGAAGATATTAGAGTTGAGTTGGAGCAGGCCTGTTGGACACATTATAGAGTATATGAGCCTCTCCAATATCTAGCCAAGCTATTTCCGAAGCCTTTAATTGAAGAGCTTCCTTCTTTTGACCTTAAACTTCTTCTGAGTCATTTGAAGTATGTTTGTCTTAACCCATTTGAGCACTTACTAGTTATCATTTCTTCTTGTTTTTCAGGTACCATGGAGGAGTAGCTGTTGAGGGTACTGCGGGACCACAAGAAGACCATTGGGTGGTCCATTACAGATATCAAGGGTATAAACCCTTCCTTTTGCACGCATCACATTTTCATAGAGGATGGAAGCAAGGCAATGGTGCAGCCCCTGAGGAGACTTAACCCACACATGAAGGAGGTAGTAAAAGATGAGTTAGTAAAGCTTCTAGATGTAGGTATTATCTACCCTATTTCTAATTCTGGTTAGGTTAGTCCTGTGCAGATGGTGACAAAGAAAAGAGACACCTTTGTGGTTGAAAATGAAAAAAAATGAATTAATAGCCACTAAGAAGGTAACTGGGTGGAGAATGTGCATAGATTATAGGAAGTTAAATGATGCCACCAGGAAATATCATTTTCCTCTACCTTTCATTGATAAGATGAATGATAAATTAGATGGACACGACTCTTATTAAGCCTTAGATGGATATAGTGGATATTTGCAGATTATGATAGCCCCGTAAGATCAGGAGAAAACAACTTTTACATGTTCTAATGGTATATTGGCATATAGACACATGTCATTTGGGTTATGTAATGCTCTAGCTACATTTCAAAGATGCATGATGAATATTTTACTGACATGCTTGAATCTTGCATTGGAATTTTTATGGATGATTTCTCTGTGTTTGGTACTTTATTTGATGCATATGCTTAGATAACTTAGAAAAAGTCTTGATTAGGTGTGAAGCGACCTATTTAGTTCTTAATTAGGAAAATGTCATTTCATGGTCTAGGAGTGCATTATTTTAGGTTACAAGATTTCTAGCAAGGATATAGAGGTAAACCTAACAAAAATTGATGTCATTAAGAAACTTCCACCACCAAACAATGTTAGATCTATTAGAAGTTTCTTAGGCCATGCTGGTTTTTACTGTAGGTTCATTAAGGATTTTTTCTAAGATTGCTAGACCTTTGACTGAGTTGCTTAAAAAAAAGGCTGTATTTGCTTTTGACGATAAATATTTCAGAACTTTTCAATTGTTAAAGGATTTGCTTATGACTGCGCCTATTCTTGTGTCTTCGGACTGGTGTCTTCCTTTTGAATTAATGTGCAATGCAGGTGATTATGCAGTAGGTGTTATTTTAGGGTAAATATGAGGTAAGACCTTTCATCCCATTTTTATGCAAGTAGGACACTAAACAACGCACAATGCCATTACACTACCACGAAGAATGAGATGTTGGCAGTTGTGTTCACTTTGACAAGTTTCACTCATATTTGGTTTTGTCTAAAGTGATTGTATATACTGACCATGTAGCCTCGAAATACTTGATGACAAAACGCAATGCTAAACCAAGACTAATTCGTTGGGTGTTACTTTTGCAGGAGTTTGACATTGAGCTGAGGGATAAGAAGGGAGCCGAGAATTTTGTAGCTGATCACCTGTCAAGATTAGATGAAGCTGTCATGGAGAGTCCAAAAAGGAAGGACATTCAGGAGACTTTTCCTGATGAGAATTCATTGGTTATGACAGTCACTCCTTGGTTTGCACACTATGTAAACTACCTTGATAATAATATATATCTCCTTGATTTTTCTTAAGCTCAAAAGAATTTTTATTTATCTAAGATAAGATACTATCTTTGGGATGATCCTTTGTTTTACAAGAATTGTGTGGATGGTATTGTTAGGTACTGCATTCTTGAAGAGGAAGTATCCTCTGTGTTATATCATTGCCATTTTAGAGAGGTAGGGGGACATTATAATGCATTTAGAACAGCTTATAAGGTTTTAAAAAGTGGTTTCTATTGGCCTACCTTATTTAAGGATGCATTTATATTTGTCAAATCTTGTGATAAGTGTCAAAAAGTGGGAACGTTAGTAAAAGACATGACATGTCATTAACTAACATTCTTGTTTGAGAGGTTTTTGATGTTTAGGGCATAGACTTCATAGGACCATTCCCTAAGTCTTTCTCCAATCAATATATATTGGTTGTTGTTGATTATGTTAGCAAGTGGGTAGAGGCAGAGGCATTGCCTACAAATGAGGCTAGAGGTGTTGGTAAGTTTTTAAAGAAGAATATTTTTACAACAAATTGGCACACCTAGGGCTATCATTAGTAATCAGGGGTTGCATTTTTGCAACAAAATTTTTTATTCATTATTAGTTAAGTATAGGGTGACCCATAAGGTTGCTACTCCATATCACCCCCAAACTAATGGGCAAGTTGAAGTCTCAAATAGGGAATTAAAGAAAATACTAGAGAAAAATATTAATGCTTTTAGGCGGGACTAGTCTTTAAAGCTAGATGATGCATTTTAGGCATATAGGATCACATTTAAGACACCCATAGGCATGTCATCATTTAGGATAGTGTATAGCAAGTCTCATCTTCTTCCAATTGAGTTAGAGCATCATGTTGAGTAGGCTACCAAATTTCTCAACTTTGA
Source organism: Erythroxylum brevipes (assembly GCA_027479065.1). NCBI lineage: Eukaryota > Viridiplantae > Streptophyta > Magnoliopsida > Malpighiales > Erythroxylaceae > Erythroxylum > Erythroxylum brevipes. Next base: position 54,745,950 of record JANIHY010000210.1, read on the forward strand.
TTTGTCTTCTACATGAGCTAAGAGACTTATGTAGCTTCGTAAGCTTGAAGAGTTCCGTTTGGATGTTTATAACAATTCAAAGTTGTCTAAGGAGCATGTGAAGAAGTGGCACGACAAGAAGATCCTCCACCGAGACTTTAAAGTAGGCGTTCAGGTATTGATCTACAACTCCAGTCTTTGTCTTTTTCTAGGAAAGCTTAAGTCAAGGTGGTATGACCCGTTCAAGGTGATCCAGGTCTTTTCTTTTGGGATCCTTAAGGTAAAATGAGAAAAATGAAAACCCCTTCAAAGTGAATAGACAACGAACTAAATTATAAATGCCTAAGTTTATGGTTAATTATGAGGAGTGGGGTCTCTTCATGACACTTTGCCTCCCTCCTTGATCACAGTGCATGCCTTTCAGTAGGACTGTAGTTTTCATTCTCTTCTTTTCTCATTGTTTCCTTTGCGTTCCTTTCTAGTTTAATGCATTTCTTTGAGTTATTTTGAGTTTTCTTTAAGTTTTGAGTGGTTGGTGGCAAAAAGTTCTTGGCCGATTTTTTTCAGGGAAGTTTCTTCTTCCTTTTTTCCCTCTTTGTGTTTGATTGATGGCTACTTGAACATTAGGGACAATGCTCATATTAACTGTGGGC
>JANIHY010000210.1:54799577-54818111 GCA_027479065.1 Erythroxylum brevipes
TGTCTCTAATATGTTTCGGTGTTTCACAGAATAAACAAATCCACTGCATGTCTCTAATATGTTATACATGCTAGTTTTGGTGTTAATCATGTATAAAATGACTAGCATGTCATAAACATAAACATATACATGACTAAAGGGAGAAGCTCCCAGCAACGACTAAAGAAAAAATTGACGACCCCAAGTGCAGTCAAGAAGCTGTATACCATTGTCAAAGATTAGCATGTCATACATGACAAAAACTGCTTTATATCATTGTCAAAAGCCAGTCAAATAATTAATTTGATAATAGAGCAGATACCTAGCCAAGACACTGATCAGAGAAGAGAGCAGGATAAGATGAGAAGACGGCAATTCGATGATGGTGAGAAGATGAGAAGACCTTGGAATGAAAACTTGATACTCACCTATTTTGGAGGGTTTAGTAGATTCCCAAATTTAATGGGATAAATCCATTACCTTAGAATTAAAAACCTTAAAACAAACAATATTTTTTACAATTATTCCATTCCTTTATTCCCAAACTCTCAAATCAAACCCTCCTAATTAAAGTGTAATTGCATTATAGTGCTCGTCTAAATGATGAAAAATGAAAACAGGTTCCAGGCTTCTTCATTAGAAACCCCACAATAGGATGCAAATGCTTCAATTTTTATATAACCTGGTTTGTTGGAGCTGATTAATAAATGCAGTAGTAATCAAGGTCGCTTCAATGTAATTGGTGAGGAATTTACTAATGATTGACATGGGCCAGAAAGGTCTTACATTAGCGTACAAATAGCAAGCTGCTAAGCCTTCACACTTGTTGGCTTTCGGCCCTAATAATTGCCAAGATTACAGAGAAGTCATAATGTTTATGCATGTTTTCTGACGTGGGAAAGAAAAAAAGTTTACAAAATATTTATGAGAAACTCTTATGAGTAGAACAGATCTTTTGTTCCGTTCCATTAAATTTCGGTCATTCAATAAACAAGAGAGAAAGAATGGATAGATGAAAAAGGAACAGTATTAGACCTTGGCATTGTATTGAGCTGCATCGATCTGACAAACTGAAACTGGGTTTTTAAAGAGTAATGCTTTACTTTGTGCTTCCTTTAACTGTATAATGTTCTCACACATAAATTTATATATGACATTATCTAGCCATTAGCCATATAGAATATGGACTTTATATGTATATGTTTGACTACGGTTGAGAAGTTTTTTCCCCCCGCAGCACGTCATGCTCAAGGAACTTCGAATTATATGTATATGTATATGGACTTTAGCCATATAGAATATGGACTTTATATGTTTGAATGTCGCTTGTGATTGAATTTTTATCATTAAGCGACAAATGACATCTTCAAGTTCACCAAAACTGTCTTCAACAGTGTGATGCTTTCAACTTCTTTTATTGAAGTGATCTTTAAGTCCAATTGTAAATTAACTCAATAGTCTAAGTCAACTTTTGGTGTTTTTCTCTTTTCTTTTCTTTTTTTTCCCCCGGTCATGTCCATCAGGAGAGTCTTGATTCAGTAGGCGAATCTTGAAATCCTGGCTTTTAATATCAGTCAGTCGTAGAGAAGGCTAACTGAACCTCATAATCCCAAGGTCAAGGGAACAGTGCCGATGGTATCGCTGTAACAAAGAATTGAGGACTCTAATTATTATGCTTAAATGACAGCAACATAAAGAAAACATGATACACTTGATCACTTGCACCCCATGTAAATACAAAATATATACAGATGTTATATAACGTTCTGTAAAAGTAACCCCACTAGCATCCTTTACGATGCCAGAATCTGTCCCTACTACTTACATCAGATTACAACATCCGTGACAAATCCAAAGTAATGTCACAATCTACTGATTTCTTGTTTGGTGTCACCGTTTGACTTGGTTAATTTGCTGAGAAACCCTCTTTTGACAGCCACCAGAGTTCCTTCCAACCTTCCCCCAACCACGATCTTAGACGTATGGTTTATAATAATACTCGGATTAAACGCTGAGAACAGGTGACGCTTCTTTCAAATGTTCACATTCGCAGCTCAGGATCTCTTTAATTACCATAAATTTAATTAATTCCTAGTGCTTATTGTCTTCCATCTCTAGCGAGCTCAGTGCATTTAATTCCGAGTTGTCGAAACAGTCAAACCCGAAATCTTGAATACCAAAATCTTGACACTCAAGTAACCAAGTGCAATCTTCGTCCCATGATTGGTAACCCTTGTGGTTATAAACATTTTCTAGAGCGTCGTTAGTACTGCTCCAGGAGGCATCAATTAGGGGAGGCTCGTCGATCCACAAGCTAGTTAATAAAGTCTCTTCATTGCAAACACTATCTAACAAAAGTGATGACTCGTCGGTGGACCCGTTCTCAGTTGGAGAGCTTGAATTATCCTCCGATGATGAGTTAATGGTGGCTTCATTTTCTTGACCAGCATCGTTGCTAGGTTCAGGCGCCAGAGACTCAGCGCGTGTTGAGGAATTTTCCTCTGGCTTAGCTTCTTTGTGCAAAGGCTCATGCGTGACGGGATCAATACCCATTCTGAGAAGCTTTTTCTTGATATGAGTGTTCCAGTGATTCTTAATTTCATTGTCAGTCCTGCCAGGCAATCTTGCCGCTATCTTAGACCACCTACAAGTAATAATATAAACAAGGGAAATTTTATAATATTATCTAATTTATTTGATCCTGCAACCTGAAACCATCAATAAATAAAATGAATCAAGTACCAAATTGAAGTCATTGAAGCAAATTCGTCAAACCAAACTTATAGTTCATTATGGGTTAAGAAACTAGATTGTTCACCTGATTTCCTGCGTTTAGTCTTCCATATTCCTATTTGAGTACTCTCACGAGAAAAGACGCCGTGTTTATATTATTATTGATTAGAAGGCATCGATATGGTGGATAACGCAACGTGGACCAGAGAATTTTAAAAGAAACTTAGTGAACTAATGCAAAGAAATATAACATGTCAGGACAAAACACGGAATTGTTAAAGTATATATGAACCATTAAACTTATAAAATGTTCCATCAGTCTTTTCAACAACCCGCTGCCATCTTTTTGTTCATAATTTTGTACCAGGCACGGCTTATTATTCACCTAATGTTTTCGTGGAAGGAAAAGAATAATATGAAGTGACATTGAAGATTCACTTATTGCTTCGTGAATGAAAAAAAAAAACAGAGGAAAATATAAAGCAACGAGTATATATCCTTTATTCCTGTTTCAACCTAATTCATTAATTTTTATTCACACATTTATATCAAATTAAAAAGTAGTCGGACAATCTTGAAAATGGCTAATCAGCAGAGGTGAACCTGTGCTAAACCAACGAGTCTTTAGCTCTAACGGAGACTTGGTAATTGTTGCCTCCGGTACTAAAGTTTCTGGTAAAATCACAAGAATTATGCGGAAAAAGAAAACATCAAATTGATTCTCATTCAATTAATAAAATAAAACAAAAGTTTTTGAAATTTAGAGTTGCTGTACAAATTAACATATTTGGATGATTGATGCATATGCATGTACATACATCGGGATCATTTACAGAACTAAAACAACTTCATTCCCCGAATTAAATATGATCTCAGAAACAGTCGACCAAAGTTTACCAGAACATCTTGTTAACAACATGAATAAAAATAAAATGAGAAGGATAATCTTCTTTTCTATGATAATGAAAGACAGGCTTCAGAACTAATTTTTCAACGAAGCAGGGTGGAAGAAAATCATGTCCAGAGCTACTAGACGCCGGAAGAACATCACTAGCTAGAGAAAACGGAAAATATCTATAATGCATTTTGTGAATGCATGGATCACATTTCGATCCTATAGTACTTAAGTATGAGATTTGATTGACCTGTTTCCGAGTCGAGCATGGAGATCTATAACCAGCTGTTCTTCAGCTTCAGTAAGAAGACCTCTCTTCAGGTCAGGGCGGAGATAATTGGTCCAACGAAGCCGGCAACTCTTGCCACATCGACGGAGTCCGGCAAGTTTAGGGACAGCTCTCCAACAACACTGGCCATTGGTAAGAATGAAGTTGATAAGTTTCTTATCTTCTTCAGCTGTCCATGGACCTTTCTTGACCCCAAGTTTGTCACAGCAAGGTTGCCTTCCCATAGCTATACAAAACTAACACAAACCACAAATGTTCAAAAGTCTTTCTCGCACCTTTAACTTGTAAAGACTCAAAAGCCCCACACCCACCAATGTATAATGCCCTTAACTTTAGTTACCAAATTATGCATAAGCGCACACACACATATACATATGTATAGAGAAAGGGAGGAGATTCCCACTGGTTTAAGAAAATGACATGGGAACTAAAATGGCTTATTCTGGTGTCTGTGGACTACGAATGTAGAAAATGAGTGAAAGTGACAAAATGGACAAAGCTAATACTTGAAGCACCCAAAGAATCGCAAAGAAACTTTATTTCTTCCTATTTTCCTACACAAACCCACTCTGTGATTGCAAGCTTACTCAATCATACCATCACCCATTTCGTCATCACCAAGTTTACGTGTCCTTATTGAGGTATTGTAGATTATTGTGTGTTGCTTATAAGTAATATGTCTTAATTGACATTAACAACAGTAACCATACGATTCATTGATAAAAACTTTCCAAGATGAGGTTTTTGATCATGATTATGTTGACCCTCAAACCTACACCTAGCTAGTTGCCTAGTTCTATCATCACTCTGTTGAGTATGTTTGCGCAAATGAGATCGTTGAAACCCATTAAAGAAGTACTTCTGCTTTAATGATTCTTCCACTCTGGCAACCATTCACAGCAAATCCACGTTTCTGGGCCTCCAAGCATTTCCTGATCATATGTAGGATGATAAAGTTGAATGAACATTAACTTTGTGCCTTGGAATTGGAAGGCACAACAATTTTAGGAAGTGGATCTTTTGACATGTAGAGCCTAATTAGTGGAGTAGCTTGATTAATGAATATCACATGTTTGAACGATAATTATATCTTGACTGGCCAATGTTAATTTAATTTTCCGAGGGCATTCAGTCTTCTTTAGTATTTTTGAGAATTATTAGCGAAGGGGATTCTATACTTTCTTGCAACCAACACAACTAAAAGAAAGAATAATTAAATAAAGAAGATAAGCAGAAGCCAGAAGTAATTCAGTGATTGCATCCTTCCCTCAAATTAAAAGACAATTAGTTCATTTCGATTTTGATAAGCGGAAAATGATTGCCAATTCTATCTACTTGTCTTCCAAACTCTATCGTCATCAACCATATCACATTCCTAAAGAAAACCCTGATTCACACTCATCAGTCTTGTTAAGGGTTTGGTATATTCCACCCGATTCTCGATTTATTGGATAAATTCTTTTGACTATAATTGGGATCATATATACCAAAAGAAAAGATAAATGATACCATTTTGTATATATAGCACATAGACTAGGACACAATCAGCCTTAACATGGAATTGCTCTACTCAAGATATTATCCAATTAAATACTTGAACAGAAGTTCATGAACAATTTGGTTGTTTGCTAGTAAGGCAAGTTATATCGGTATCACTCTCACACTCGTGCGTGCACATCTTAGCAAAAAAGCACAGAGGAAATGTTTAAATTAATCTCGCCCGTCTTAGACAACATATTTTTGTTCATTAGATTACGTATCATTACATGCCTTGTGCCACGTAAACTGCTATAGCTTAGCTCGAGATTCTTGCTCCCCCGTGATATCTGATCCGGTTCGAGGTTTTGAAGCATCAAAATCCTGGTCATTAATCATCATAAAAATACTCACACTACGTCCTCTAGAAGAAACAACTTGACCTCATAAATTAGGTTTGAATAATGGCTTTTAATTATAAAAGTAATATGTATGAAGATTTGGGGTAGTTCATCATCCAGATTCTTGGTCTTTGACTTTTGAGTCCCTTGATTAGCATATACAGGTGACCGTGCTGTTCAATGTGGACACTAATTAATTAACCTCAATTTCAATCCCTACACTTCTTACGAGATGTCATGCTCAATGGATAATATCCTATACTTTTGTTTGTCTCATGCACACTACCCCTAATAGCCTAAAAGATATGTGGATAAATCTCATACAATTGTTTATCTTACACGACTGAGTCAATCCAAACCTTCATGCTGCCTCTGCCGTCACATCGCGAAGAGTTAAGAAATAAATAATGTTCTAAATAACTTGTAAACCACTCCATCCGAAATTGTTTGTTCTATGAAAATTTGTATCACACACATGCATGCTTTATGAGAAGTGTTTTATGCACATACTTTACCTTCCCCATAAGTAAAGAGAAGCCACGAAAACTACGCAAGTGTGCAGCACAAAATAGAGGCAGCTAATAGCTATTCGCCTATGAAATCTCCCAGCAGTTTTTACAATTCAAAGCTCGATAGATTGGTCCAGAGAACATATTTTCCGCATGACACTTGTAGAAAAATTTAAATAACCACAAATCTCACTTGTGTAATTGATCAAACCAAAACCATCACAGCCATATCTCAGCTTACATGTGTTGGAAAATCTTTTAAGTTTGCAGATTCTTACGAAATAATTGATCAAAGACTAGATCTTAGGTAAATTTGATTATGATACTTAGTGCTTGATTTTATGAATCAGTTTAGAGATATTATTGTGATAGTTAGCAAATAAATTAATTTTTCTGATATATTTCAGTTCTATATAATGAGTTATGTTGTCATCAATGAATGTGATGGTGTTCTACAGCAAAACCTTTTCTTTTTTCTTCTCTTTTATTCACTTATTACGCTTCAACTCTATAAAAACAACATGGTATCAGATCATTTGTCTTGAGGGACATGTGAGATGAATGAAACCAAAAAATAAACCTGATTTACAACCTAGAATTACAACAATAATTACAATCATCTTTACGCAATGGAGATTAATTGAAACACAACTGTCCCAAGGTGCAACACCAATTTTTGATGGTGAACAGTATCACGTTTGACTGTTTGAATAAAAGCTTATCTTGATGCTATGGATATTTGGGAAGCTATGGAAAAAGATTATAAAATGCCTCCATTGCTAACAAATCCTACAATGACTCAAATCAAGATGCACAAAGAAAAGAAAAAAATTCAGGAGGAGACAAAAACAAGAATTTCAACAAGATCGACAACAACAATAACAAAAACAATGATGATTCATATCCACCATGCCCACGTTGCAAAAAAAAAAATCACTCACAAAGAAAATGTTGGTGGAGGCCTGCTATCAAATGCAGAAAAGGTGGAGGCCTGCTATTACAGGAGGATGGATTATTTTGACATTAAAGCTATGCAACTCTTAAGGCAAGGAGGAGTTTGTTGGAAAATCCCTTAGACTTGCAGATTCTTACGAAATAATTGATCAAAGACTAGTTCTTAGGCAAACTTGATTATGATATTTAGTGCTTAATATTAAAAATCAGTTTAGAGATATTATTGTGATAGCTAGAAAATAAATTAGATTTTCTAATATATTTCAGCTCTATATAATGAGCTATGTTGCCATCAATAAATGTGATGGTGTTCTATGGCAAAATCTTTTCTTTTTTCTTCTCTTTTATTCGCTTATTATGCTTCAGCTCTATAAAAACAACAACATGAACACAAGACAAAACAACCTTTTTTTTGTTTTATCCTTTTCCATTACAGCCACCATATGACACAAAAGTTATATATATATATACACACACCTAGGTTAAATAAAGTCTTAATTGTATGTAAACTCTCATACTAATATAACCAATAAATAAATAACACCTAAAACTTAGTTTAATTCTTAATGTAGTCTCTCTTAAACCATGTCTTTAAGCTTCACCATGCCAAATATCCTAATGAGTTTCAAAAACACATCTGCCTTGAATGGCTTTGATATCTGCAAGTTGCTCCTTAGATGAGTAAAACTCGATCATAATCTCATTATATTCACCAAGTCTCGAATGTAGTGACACTTGATGATATTGTACTTGCGGACCATGAAATACATGATTCTTTGTCATTGTAATTACGGACTTGTTATCACAAAAAATCTTTGTAGACTTGACTTGTTGATGCTTCAACTCACTAAGCATTCTTCGTAATTAGATTGCTTGAGTAGTATAACTTGCTGCTACAATATACTCTACTTTTGTGGTAGAGAGAGCAACCACTTGTTGCTTCTTAGACGACCATGAAAACACTCCAGTGTCAAGATAGAAAAAAAAAACTAGAAGTACTCTTTCTCATCTCAACATCACTTTCCCAATTACTATCTACATATTCAACAAGCTCTACATCATTACTATAGGAATAGAAAATACCATTACTAAGTATACCTTTAATGTATCTCAAGATACGCTTAGCTGCCTACAGATAAGATTGACGAGGAATCTCTATAAACTTGCTAATTATATCCCAACATCATAATGATATCTAACCTCGTAGCTTTAAAGTATTGCAAACTCCTAACTATTTCCTTGTAAGTAGTTGCATCAACTAATTCACTAATGCCATATTTCACAAACTTCAATTTGTCTTTAGCATGAGTCAAAACAAGGTTGCACAACTCTATCATAAATTTCTTTAAAATATCACTTGCATACTTTTTTTAGGAAATAAAAATCCCTATATTTGTTTGATTCACCTCAATACCAAGGAAGTAAGACATCAAACCCATATCGGTCATCTCAAACTGAGAAATCATAGCCTCCTTTAAACTCGCTAACAATTTTAGATTATTGCCAGTGAAAATTAGATCATCCACGTATAGGCATACAATGATAAGATCACCATATAGATTTGATATAATAAACAAAATATGCTCATAAGAACACTTCTAAAAGTTATGATTAACAAAATAAGAACTAAGCGTATACCATGCCCTAGGTTCTTATTTTAATCTATACAAGACCTTATTCAACCTATAAACCTTGTCTTCTTCACCCTTTTTAACATATCCTAGAGGTTGTTCAACATAAACCTGTTCCTCACGAGCACCATTCAAAAATGCAGAATTTACATTTATTTTGAATATTTTCCAATTATTTTAGGTAGTAAGTGAAAGTAATGTTCTCACAATATCAAGTATAAAAATAGGAGCAAACACTTCAAAATAATCAATACATGGTTTGCTTGTAACCTTTAGCTACCAGGTGAGTTTTGAAGTGATCCACCTCTCCATTGGGTTTGTACTTAGTTTTTTACACCTATTTAATACCAATTGGTTTCTTTTCCTTAGGAAGTGTAGTGAACTACCAAGTATTATTATGTTCAATAGCATAATTCTCATTATCCATAGCTTTCATCCAACAATCATCATGAGTCGCATTCTCAAATGACAAAGGATCACAATCTGCAAACAAGGCATAATGAATAGTATCATTAAAAGAATCACAACTAATTCCATCAACATAATCCTACAGATGTGTAAGCATGCGTCGCTATCTCTGTGGACGACTAGAAGTCTCAACAAGAATTGGCTCCATCTCAAGATCATCATCAATTCTTCTAACCACAACTGGAGGACTTGGTAGTGAACTTTTTTCTTCACTTGTCAAATCCTAAATACCATTTTCATCAAAAGTGACATCCCTGCTAGCAACAATTTTCTTAGTCTCTGGATTGTACAACTTGTACCCTTTTGTCTCATGATTGTATCCAATGAAAATAAATTTTTTTGCTTTGCCATCTATCTTCTTCCTTAATTCATCAGGCATATGGGCATATGCATTATAGCCAAACACCTTGAGATGTCCAATATTAGGCTTCTTACCAGTTCAAGCTTTCTGTGGAGTTTTATCATAAACACTCTTAGTAGGATATTTGTTTAAAACATACATAGCATAAGCAACTGCTTCTATCCAAAACTTTTAGAAAAATTTTAATATGCAGTATGCATCTCACCATATCCATAACAATTCTATTCTTTCTTTTCGCTACTCAGTTTTGTTGAAGAGTGTATCTAGCAATTAATTGGTGCTTAATGTCAGGTTTTTTACAGGAAATCGTCACAAACAGTATACTCAATATCCCTACTAGTTCTCAAAACTTTAAGAGTACACCCACTTTATTTTTCAATATACACCACGAAACTCTTAAAAGTATCACACGCTTCAGATTTACTCTTTAAAAAAATAAACCTAGGCCTTTCTACTATAGTCATCAACAAAAGTAATAGGATACCTGCTACCACCATTAGAAGGAACATCTGCAGAGCATATATAAATCTGAATGAACAAGTTCAAGTGGTTTACTTGCTCTCCAAGATTTGCCTTTTGAAAAAGCTTCCCTATGCTTCTTCCCCAAAATACAAGTCTCAGACTTTTTCAGGAACATTAATAGCTGGTAGGCCAAATACCTATTTCTTTTTAGAAATAAAATCAAGACTTCCAAAATTCAAATACCCAAGTCGCATATGTCATAACTAATTATCATCACCAATTACATAAACATAAAAGGAAGATCCCTTATAATTAATTTGCAAAGGGAATAAATGATTTCTTGATATGCTTACCTTTGCTATCATCCGGTGCTCTGCATCATAAATAATGCAACCATGCTTGTTGAAATGCAAGTCATAATCTTTCTCTGCCAATTACCCTACACTCAAAAGAATTTGGCTAATATTCAGAGAGTAAAATACTTTTAAGATATAATTAAGTGTTTTTTTAATCAAATTGATTCTGATCTTGTCTTTCCCATAAATCAGAATATACCAATTATTTCCAAGTTTCAATAATGTGTAAAATGAATCATCAAAGTCAAAAACTAAAGATTTATTTCTACCACGATGATTACTACACCTGTATCTAACAAACACTAACGACTATATTCGCCTCCACTGTCAGAACCGGCAATCAACAAAGTTTTTGTGTTATCACCACCATTCTTTGCAACTTTTGCATGACAATATTCCGTGCAACTTTTGCATGACAATCTCTATTTTCTGGTCTCATTAAACGATAATCTCTGCTGAAATGATCATGCTTCTTGTAATTATGACGTTGATTATGAGACTTGTAATTTGACTGACAATGCATATACATTTTGCACTTGTAACAATGAACATTAGATGTATCATGGTTTTGATTAATATTACCTCATCCACCTTATTTCTAGCCAGACTTGAAATTACTGCCTCTTCTCTTATTGGATTCGCTTTTTTTCGTTGACTCATTTTTTTACTTCCTTACCCAAGCCTCTTTTGACAACTTTACATTAATAATTTTTCAAAACACAAATAACTCAATGCTTTGAAAAATATTGTGCGTAGCCTGATCATTTTTGTTGCGAGCACGAGTCAACTCTCATCTTTGCACCTTTGTCATATTTTTAATATTTGCAGTTCATGAACTCCATGCTCAACAATTTTCCAAATACTCAAAGTTTTTAGAAAGAATTGAATCTGAACCATTCATGATTGAAAATTTTTCTTCTCATCAAATTTGAAGAAAGGACATAGAACGTACTACCTGATTGCTATCATCCAGCATCTTCTAGCTCAGTAAAGAATAGAGTATTAAATAAAGAAGCAGAAGAATAAGTGGACTATAGTTATTGTCTTCTCAAGTGTAAGGTGGGCCCTGTCTACATAAAAGAAGAACCTGCTTGCTGATCTTTTATAATGAACCTATGCAATGCTTTACAGGACAAAAAGTGATTGCCTTCCTCAAGTTTCAGGTGTAGATAAATTTAAATAACCACAAATCTCACTTTTTTAATTGATCAAACCAAAACCATCATAGCCGTATCTTGGCTTACATGAACACAACACGAAATTTTTTTTTTTTTCCTGTTTTGGCCTTTTCTCTTAAAGCCAGCGTACAGCACAAAGTTTGACACATATATGCCTAGGTTAAATAAAGATTTAATTGTATGTAAACACTCACACCAATATAACCAATAAATAAATGACACCTAAAACTTGGTTTAATTACTAACAACACCAGAGAACAAACCATTATATGATTTTAGGTGTGTGGAACAGTAATTATTTTACCTATTAGTAGGTACAGGTAGGAGGAAGGAGAAGGCTGGTAGATAAGGTGATATTTCTAGTATTTTTTGGAACCGTCTGGTATGGCAGTTGTGAGTTCATTATCAAATGAAAGATGAATGTGTGTTACGTTTGGGGAACATGATTAATAATAAACTTCAGTATAAAGCCACTTCAATATTGTTATAATCCAATCCTTTCATGTGTTAATCATCAGGAGCTATATCTCGATTGTTGTTTATTTTAATCGTCGTACTTTCCAAGCGAATTAATATTAAGCGAAAGGGTGGAAACAGGATAATCATCCCATTGACTATTATTTTAACCTCACTTAAATTACATATGCATATTTATAGCTTACTGGAATGGGTTTTTTTTTAAACTTTAAATATCAATAAATCGTAATAGATTTGACACTTCCTGAAAATAATAAACAGATTTTTTATTAATAAAACACCTAGAACCTGTTAGAGTTTAAAAGAAGTCACACCCATTTATAATAAATTACGCTTATCATATTTATTGGAATGCGAAACATATTAATTCACAAATAAATTTTAAGAAAAAAATATTAATTTCGTGAAACAGGAAATTTTTATTATTTAAATTAAGAATAATTTTAAAGATTTATTACAGTATATCTTCTTATGGTCTAGACCTTTTTCATCTTAGTCCATAATTTTTATAAATTATTTCTCCTGCAGTCCGAGAAAAGATCCTCTGTCTAATATTACTCTGTCTTATTCTATCTCATAGAATCTCAACCATTTATTTTGTGGGATCCACACGAAACCCATACAAGATCCACATAAATAAATGGCTGAAATTTATTGGATAGAATAAGACATCATAATATTAGACAAAAATTCTGAACTCCTGCAGCCCTGGTGTAATTCTCCGCTGGGAAAACTAATGAAGCCCTAAAAACGTATTACGAGGTACTGTACCATGTGTGGAGCTTGACCACGTACTCGATTATATCATATCGTAGGAAACTTGGTAACACATGGCGTTGTTAGGAGAAGGTATCCTAATTTTCCTTCTCAATGTCAACCTTTTTTGGCGCATGAACTTTCCTATTTTACATCAGCTTGGTCACTTATTATCGAGGACTTATGCTACATTCTACACGATGAAAACGATAGGGAGGTTAGTAGTGCATAGAATCGACAGGGGTTGTTTGAAGCTAGAAAAGATATGTGAACCTAAGAGATATATATCCTTGAGTTGGATTTTATTCATTAGATTTCACTTAAAATATATGATTCCAATGCTGTTGCATCAAAATAAAAGCACGCCAAGTTGTTTATATACGTATTGTCACAATCGATATTGAGAATGACAGTTTTTAGTAACGTTAATGCGTCGTACGTTTCTACTTGGACAAATATCAATAGTTGTTTTGCCTTTGGAGATTCGTCTTTCAATCAACTAAATTTACATAAGATGCTAAAATAACAAACTAGATAATAGTACGATTTCGTAATGAAACCTAAAGAAAATTTTATAACTTCTCAAATAAATCATAGCAAATATATATGATGTTGATCTTTCAATGTAATTTGCTCATGTTAATTTAAATAAAGTATTATTTCCGTTCTAATTTTCTTCATGGTATTAGAGTGTTTGTGAGCTAAATACACACAACAAATGACATCACTACAAAAAATTGTATTTTTAGTGAAGATAAAAGTTGTCACTAAAAGTAGTAATATTTGTCACTATTATTAATAGTGACCAATATTTGAAGTCGTTATCTCCCGTCACAAATACCTCCGTCACTATTAAAATTGTGACTAATTTAAACAACGGTCACAATAATGCTACTGACACTAAAACTTGTTAAATGTGTGACAAAGCTATATGATCACAATAACTTCAAATATTTATGACAAGTTTATTATCACAAATAATATAAAGTAATGACGAGTTAAGTCGTAACACAATTTTATTTTATTGTGACAAAATTGCCGACACCAAAACCTATCAAATATGTGATAATACTATATGGTCACAACAATTATACTTATTTATGATAAGTTTGTTGACATAAATGATATAAAATAGTGACGAATAAAGTTGTAATAATACCTCATTATATTGTGACAAAAATGCCGACACTAAAACATATGTAATTCGTGACAACATTATATGGTCACAACAACTTTATATATTTATGACAAATGTGTTGACACAAATAATATAAAGTAGTAATGAATGAAATAACATTACTTCATTTTATTGCTACAACATTATCGCCACTAAAATAATTATAAATCGTGACAACATTTATCATTAATAATTTTTTTATCAGTGTCCATTGTTTCTTGGTCACTAATATTTTAATAAAAAAGTGTCAACTTCATTACATCACAAAAATAAAAATTGGTTCTTATAAAAAATATTATCACTAATGTGTTTATTATTATCATAAATAAAACTATCAATTCAACGAAATTACATTAGTTGTAAAAGAAATTTGCATAAGTGGCTATATTGTCTAACATATTTCGTCACAAATATAAAAGTTTATATGTTACATTAATATTGTCACTAAACAAAGAATATATGTTGCAATAAATTTATCACTGATACATCTGATATGTGTAACAAATCTTCACTAGAAAATCCAATGACTTAAGAGGCTGA
Source organism: Erythroxylum brevipes (assembly GCA_027479065.1). NCBI lineage: Eukaryota > Viridiplantae > Streptophyta > Magnoliopsida > Malpighiales > Erythroxylaceae > Erythroxylum > Erythroxylum brevipes. The sequence goes on from JANIHY010000210.1 coordinate 54,814,220, forward strand.
GTAGGCATCAATGTCAAATGGACTAGTCATGCTCATGTTATCATCCATGGGGTCAAATGGACTAGTCATGGTCATGTTATCATCCTTGAGCTCAGTTATGGTTGATTGTAAAGATATTTCCAGTTCCTTGTTCTGGTCTGATTGATCTGACGTTGAAGAAGAAGACTGATATTTTGTTTCTGTTCTTGTCCTTGTGGAGGTGGTGGTTGCTCTTGCTCAGTCGTTGGTGAGAGTGGCTGATGAGTGAAAGGATCAATGCCCATTTTTCTAAGTTTTTTCTTGATGTACATGATCCAATCGTTCTTGATTTCATTATCAGTTCTTCCCGGGAGATGCGAATAGCAGTTGCATCTCAAAGCTAATTAGGAACATCTAATTATTAAGGTAGAATTGTAGAAATGAAAGTGAAGTTAGCTGAATAGCTAAAGCATACAGAGGAATGATAAAGAAATATAAGTAGCTTCCTTTTCTAGAGAAGTTCAACTGGCAGTACATAAAACATTCCAGCAGCAATAAAAAGAATCAAATCACAATAAGATAATAAGACCCATACAGTCATCATATGAAATATAAATACTTTCAGACATAACAAAGCCATGGTTTAATTACTAACCTCCACCATTGTGTCAAGCATAAGATCATACTCGAAACGTTTTAACTGAAGTTGAAGAACAGGAGGGAACTCTATAAACAGGACTCCTTTTCTAGCATCCTGGAAATTGACATAAATAAAGGGTATAAGAAACATTGTCCGTGCAACAATAGATAAGCAAAACTATAAAAGTTCTTCAACTAAAACAAAAATAGTGCAGACCAAACAGTGTTCCTTTTTAAAAGAACAAATAACAACACATCATATAAAATACAAAATCCAATCAATTTAAAAAATTAAAATTAAAAAAACTCTAAAGTTCAACTCCACAGGAAAAAAATCTTCAAAATTTGAAATTGCAGCAGAACAAATTCAACGATTCTCCTAAAAAGCACCTATAAAGAATTTGATTGGTCAATTTTCTACAAAAAAGCTCACCTGTAATCCATACCGTTAAGCATGATACTTATTATCACCCTCAAGTCACTCCATTAGGATTAATTAGTTACATTCTTCAACATGGCAACAAATCCCAAGATATTTTAGACAGAAATGCAGGTTGAGATGAAAGGAAATGTGTAACATCCCAAAGAAAAAATAGTAAATTCGGATCGGGTTGTAATTTTGTTCGTGTAATTCGATGTATATGCATAAAATGGCCTCTATACAGATATGAAAAGTAATCAGTGCAAATGCACAAGATTGTACATACACTTGTGACAATTCCTAGCTTTTTGTGTCTTTGTGAAAAGTGTGAAATTGTGTGTTTGAAAAATTGAATTGGAGTGATTTATGTATATTCTGGATAAAATTGTAAAATTGTAAAATTGTAAAAGGGGAAATTAGGGTTTGAGAATGGGAAAAAGGGGAGAAACGGTGGAAGAAGAAGAGGAAGAGAAGAAGAAATTGATTTTTGACGAAATCATGAAGAGTTTATGGATTTTGTGAGCCAAATCAAGTAATTTTAAGCCTCTTTCTTCTTAATTAGTTGATTGAATCTTGTTTTAAGTGTTAAAGTTTATAGAAAGGGTGATTTATATATTGGTTTCTAGGGTTATCGTGTATGGATGGATTTGGATTGTTTGGTGAACAATATTGGTTTTAAGTGAGTTGAAAATGGAGTGTTAGTGATGTTTAAGTGTTTAGATGAATTGTGTGTTGAATAGATTAGAAGAATTGGTTTGAAATGGTTGAAAATCAGGATTATGGAGAATATCGGGCTCGCACGTCGCGGCGCACGCAGGCCCGTACGTCGCGGTGCGCGAAAGGGTGCACGCCGCGACGTAAATAAGAGAGCACACCGCGGCGCACATTTATGCCCTCGCCGTGGCGAGCTCAAACCTTCGCCGCGGCGAGGACTCCTTTTCTTGAATGAGCATGCTTTGGTTTTTAAACCATAACTTTTTGTACAGATTATCAAATGAAATATTTTCTGATTTATTATGAACTAGATACATTGGTCTCCTCGTTATAAAAGGGGGAAGTGTTGAATCCGTCTTTAAAGGTTTTAAATTTGGGATAGAAGTTGAGTGTAAAATATGGTGATATGTTGGAAATTAACTTTTGGATTTCTGAAACGAATTGACTGATTTGAGTATCAATTGAGTTATGATATTTAGGGATGTTATTGACGGAAATTTTTTTGGGATAGTTTCGGGAATGTCACGGAAGTGCATGATACGTATTTGTTGTAAATTGCTACATGAGTTTATTTCTGATTGGGCAATATGTAAAATAGAGTGTTTGAATTGTGACAGAGGCATTTGGAAAGTTAGCCCATCGACATTGTTGAGACTTCCAAGCGTTAGCGCGGAAACTAGGCGAGTGACCTAGACGGTTCTCAAACTATTCAGTATTAGAATTTGATGATTTTAACTTTCTGAAGAATAATGGTGGGACAGTGTTGATTGTGAACTCCGAACAGAAGGTCTGGAGTATTTAAGTGATTTGATATAGAAGTGTTATGGGTATGTGAAATTGTGAATGTGTTTTTTTGATGTGACAATTTGTGAATCGATTATCTGATTGTGATATACGAATACGTGAATAAAGTGATTGAATTGTGGCACATGCCATTCATTCATGAACACAGAATCAGTTAATGATAGTTGTGACCGAAGCAGCCACTGATCAAAGTTTTTTAGCTCAACGTTATAATTGGGCCTCGAGCCTCACAATTTCAGAGCCTCTGGGTCGATGATTAATGAGCCCTTAATGGGACAGTTTCCGAGCCTCTGGCTAGATGATTAATGAGCCCTTCATGGGACAGTTTTCGAGCCTTTGGCTCGATGATTAATGAGCCCTTCGTAGGACAGTTTTTGAGCCTTTGGCTCAATGATTAATGAGCTCTTAATGGGACAGTTCAGAGCCTCTGGCTCAATGATTTATGAGCCCTTAGTGGGACAATTTTAGAGCCTCTGGCTCAACGATTAATGTGCCCTTATAGGGACAGTTCAAACATTTGGTCACAACACTGAAATAAATTGAAAATGGGTTACATGCTGCATTCATTTGTTTGATTGAATGTTAGGCAAAATGCCATACACTGGTGTGAAAAAAGTTATGATGTTCATCTGTCTGACAAATTGTGATATGCTTAGCGTTGTATAAAATATTAGAGCTATTGACCAGAGTTGTCAACGATTAGAGCTTTTAGCTCAACGTGCGAAAATGAGCTTCGAGCTCATGAATGATTCAGAGCCTTAGGCTCAACGTACAGTGAGCCCCTTGTCCAACATTGGACAAGGGTCAGATATCATTGAGCCCTTCGATGAGACAGTTTAGGCACTCGATCACAGTCAAATGATAATAAATGGTAAGTGAGTGAAATAAGTTTGTATCAAAAATGGGATGTTGGAATGTGGATTTCTGTAAATGTGTAAATGGGAAATTTTGAGAAAGTGTATTATGAGATAAAGTTAGATCTATATGATTTGTAAAATGAGACCAAATAGACAGAGATTTGAATATATGTTATAAATTATTTGTGTACATGAGTGAGCGGACCATCGACGATGATCACTCATTGAGTTTGCAAAAACTCATCCAAAATTTGCAATTGTTTTTCAGGACTCAGAAGAGTACTGTAACATCCCGTTACCGATGTGAGGGCATATCGGTAATTCGGATGGATTGAGCAGTAAGTGCATTCATAATTGAATTGCACGTATAGTTTGCCTCATCAGTGATAAATGCGTTAATTGCACATGCATATATACATAGTGACATGCATTCATGATTATTCCAGCATTTAATTGTGATTATGAGTTGAATTGTGAATTGTGAGAAATTGTGTGAGAT
>JANIHY010000210.1:54846987-54857306 GCA_027479065.1 Erythroxylum brevipes
GGAAAGTCCCGGGAACAAAAATTTTTGTTTTCCGCTGCGTGTACATGTGATGTACCTCCCGGGATTTTCCTACACTTATATGTATCAACTTTTCCAATTAAGCTTTCTAAGTGTCCAATAAGTCTATAAATCTTGTCTAATCACCTCTAAGACTTTAGAACACATTTAACTTAACCACCATGATCATATCCATCTAATGGATTCAGGTTTACATTTAAAAGCTTATATGTCGGAAATCTCCATGATTTTGCATACCGATAAATTGTAAGTTCATATAAGGGCATATAACATTATAAATCATTGGCATACGTACCAAAAGGATTCAAATTCATCTATGAACTCATATACAACCATGTATATATCAATATATAGTAGTATCTCCAAATACAGAACAATCACCAAAGGGCCCAGAAAGTCCGATGTTACGTAAAGACCTCCAATTGCATTAGTATGGGAATGAGTAATAATAACCACATCTATTGTTCTTAGCCTGACAAAAATGTAGCTATTTGGCCTAATAGTGATGGGAATAATATGTGGTGGACAAACAATCAATTTAAATCAATGTTTGACCTCATAAACATGCAATAAATAATCAAAATGGAATAAATTAATACCATAAAATGAGTTAAGTCAAAATGGAATAAATTAATACCATAAAATGAGTTAAGTACCTAGGATTCATGCTATAAGTAAATAAAATTATGAAACAGAGGAAAAAAATAAAAAAGATCATTACTTAACTATAGCCAAGCTTGAATAATTCGCCTAAAAGACGAGAACCCATTTCTAGAAGCCAACAAAGAAGAGTTTTTGAGACAGACACCATGTCTACATGGATGAAAATTAGTCAGAGAAGGATTTACATGAGTAGAAGTAGTAAATTAAACCATTTCTTTTGAACTAAAACAATCCCAAAAAAAATTCTTTTGTTATGAATTGTACTTATATTTGGTGCTTGATGCATTAAAAATTTGAAAAATGAAATAGGCAAAGTGGAATGTTTTGAGGTTATTAGATTCATCTCATTAGGTTTTAAAACAAAAGAGCTAGATGGAAATCAAAGCAGATTGAGTAGAATTACAAAATATTAAGAGCAAACTATGACAACTTAGCATCTTGTTTCGAGTCCTTGAAGAATGAGTCTCAATCCTTACTTACTCAAGTATTTATCTATCAACCAAAAAAATATAAAGAAAATGCAAAATAAAAGAACTAGTTGGCAAACCTTGTGACAAGAATGGAAGTTACAATGAATTCCAAATACACAACCCAACTATTGCTTCAGACAAGGAAAACACCTATTTTGAATATGAAGTGCAACAAGCTGTAGAATAAAAGACTAACTCAAATGAAGGAGATCATCGAAGATAATAGAGGTTGAGAGATGAGTGTTTTTTCTTTTAGGACTTTTTTTAAGTGCTCTTTCTCGTTTTCATTTCCTCCTAATTTTTGGTGATGCCTTTGGCGTTGATTTCAAAAATCATTGCCAAAGTTGGCAACAATTTTATAAATTGTTGTAAAAAGTTAACCCTTTGATGATGATTTTATGTGGCAACAATTTGGAACAACCTTTGATGATGATTGTGATGATTTTATAGAAATGTCGCACAAGACTTACCCTTTTACGATGATTTCACCAAAGTGTTACCAAATATAATTAGAAGCTATATTCCATATTTGGATATTTATGATAATAAAGAATTTATGTTACCCTTGTGAGTATATTCACAAATTCCTAAAATAATAATGATGATCAAAATAACTTTAAAATTTTAATATCTTTTTTTGTCACTTATGAACACCTACGAGTGACTATAACCAATTTCGTTAAGTAGACACCTAAGATATCACTTCTATCTCTATTTGTTCTCAACTTTGATAATAACTCAAGTTAAAAGATATATGTTATCAGTTGGATCCCTTCTAATGACTTTTAGTATTTATCCAACATATTTTACTTTCAAATGGGACTCATCAATATATATAATAGGTCTATAAGCATTGGTAAACTCATATTTCAATTATTATAAAAGTATAATATAAATTGAATATACTTTAATATGACTTTTTTTTGACCAAGAATTATTCTCTCAACTTCTTATATTATACTCCTTGATCTCGACATAGTAAAAACATGGTATGTGTCGTCTCTATATATTCTTTAATATTTGAACTCTCTTGATGATAATATTGTAAAACAACCCATTTTAACCCTAAAACACGTTATATAGTAATATGTATGACGAGTTCCCTATACTTGTTAGTAATACGTTACAAATCAATCTTAATGTTATCAAATGTTATACCATAAGTATGGGTATCTTAAAATGTCTTAATTTAAAATATATGTCCTTTTTATATAGGTTTACAAGTATTCTCCACCCATATTTCTTCTCACACTCAACTGTAGATCTTGATCTCTCATTCGTAATACATGCATAGTCAAATCTCATTTGGATGCTTATATTATGTAATTTCTTTCTAAATGTATTAGTATAATAAAAAAATATTTGGATGTTTATGTTTTATAAAGCCTTTCTAAAAGTGTGATCATAATGCTTACTTACTTCATTGCTTGCTTCAGTATCTACTACAGTGGAAGAATGGTTGCTTTGGTGGCTAGTTTAGTGGTTGATTTGATGGAGACTTCAATGATTACTTCAATGTTTGCTTGAGTGCACACTGGGTCATCATCATCCTTAATTACTTAAATTGTATATCTATTGCAAGGTTATTAAAAGTTTATAATCTTGGTTACATTTTCCCACCAAAATACACCTTAATTTTTTAAGTTTTCTTTCTTCTATTGTCTTTATTAATATCCTTACATCATTATCATTCTCTAGAGTCCTAAAATTATCTTCAAATGATTCATGTGAAAATTTATACATAAATTCTCATGATTTTACAAACCCTAATCTCATAGTATTAAGTATAAACAAAACCAATATTATCTCAACTTTCTTATTGTCAAAATAGTCACTCTCTTTACCTTTATTCTCATATTTAGTATAAACTTGAAATATCCATGATGAAAAAAAATTAAACTACAAGAAAAAGGGTTTTTACTGACAGAAAATGTTAACTTTTTGTTGGAATTTGATTTTGCGACAATTTTCATCGACTGAAAATTTCGTTGTAAAATGCTAGGTTGGTAACTTTGCTGACGAAATTTCCATTCCATCTGAAAATTTACCAACGAAGCGTTACATACGTCGGTAAATTTATCGATGGAGAGAAACATTTCGATCGATATGTATATCGACAGTTTATGATAAATCTTCGGTGAATATATAGTAAAAATGTGAGCATATGTTGACTGTTTGTCAATAACCGTCAGTAAATATCACTCAAATTATGGACGGAAACCAAACTTTCATTTGTAAAATCCCTAAACATTTACCAACATTTTATCGCAAACCGTCGATAAATATATGTTATCTTACAGACAAAGACTTAAATTCCGTCAGTAACGACAATACACATTCTACCTCAATTCCCTCCGTAAGTATTTTCTTTTTTAAAATCTCAACAATAAATTTGATTTGGATAATTTCAATAGCTATAAGTTATCTATGCATAATTTTTTGATTTGATTTTATATTTAATTTGTTTAAATAGAAAATTAATTGATCATATAAATGAAAAATGTTCTTCATTGATAATAAAAACATTAAATTGTATATAAATTCAAACAAAATGACTACAACAATCCTATTGTCCTGGTGAGCATGGATGATTTGAGTCTGTAGGCCTCTCCTTTAACTACTCCACGTCATTTTGGAGCTTAGTCATGTACTTCATTTTTTGTTGCAACTGGCTTGTCAAGGTCTACACTATGCTCTCAAGCTTATGGATTTGTTCCACTATTGGTCGTATACTCATTACTATACTGGATGTAGAAGAGTGCGAATAACATGTGTTTTCAAATGAGCCTAACCCAAAGATCCTTCCACAACTGTCCTTACCACCTACTACATCAAAATATGCCTGGCTCTCATCAACAGCTTGTTCTCCCTAAGACTGTTAATCTATTGTTTCTTGTATTTAGTCCTATTAGGAGGCAATGCTTATATTATAATTAGTAATTCATAATTATTAAGAATGAATATTAAAGCATGAACATGCATTTAGTTCTCTACATCAACTGTTGACGAATGTAGCACTGCCATGCTTCTTAGTGTGACTACGCAAAAACAACTGACAGGGTGTAGGCCTTATTCCCATAAACTTTTTTCTGCATAAAAATAAAATGTTCTAATTCAACCATCAGGTGTTATCCTCAATAATTTGCATAATTATAAATCTCCTCCACAATAAGATCATAAGTTAATGCTAAGGAACTCTTGTTTTAATTAAAAAATGGTTATGTCACATTTTACAAGGACTCTATCGAAAATTTGGCAGAATTTTTCCTATAAAATGGTCATCCACCTTTTGAAATAAGGCCCCCTGCAGTAAAAATACACTTATATATTGACCAATAAGTACAACTCAAATTGGGTCTCCAAACTATATATCTATTCCCAATTCAGTCCATATTAATTAATTAATTAAACAAAATTTTAAGTTACACAACCTTTTCTTCTGTTATCTTATTTGTCAAACAAATACATCTGGTGTGGCTTACCTTCTCAACTCCACTAATATAGACATTAAAATTGGGCTATTTTTGAAAAAAAAAGTTCAAATATTTATTTACAACTTTAATTAACACTTAAATAAATAAGAGTTTATCAATATAACACAAAGTTGAAAACAAAGTTAGTCTACTATGTTTATCTCCCCTAATACATATTGTTTGATCTTTCTTTTGCTATTTTTCTTCTTTTCTTACATTTTGCCCTTCTTTTACCATCATTTCACCCTTACATGATGTATTTTTCCTTTCTTTTTTTGACAGGTTTTTGTTTTAACACATGCTTGGGTGTCATTATACTTTATGGGTGTTTCCATTTTATATGTAATGTGGTATTCTCCATCTCTTGCATTTAAGTTTAGTTTCATATGTGATGGTGATTCTTCCTCCTCTTTGAATTGGATCTTTCTTTTAACATGGCAACCCTTTATTTTATGCTATTTACTTCTCATTCCTTAATCATTTTGCATGTTATAGGGAAATCAAAGATTTGTAACTAACAATTTAAACAAAGCCTTAAAATGTAATTAGGACAATATTGAAGGTCCTAAAGGAGTTTATGAGAATTATTAAATACAAACCTAGAGAGGTATTTGGAGTATTTGGGGAAAAATTTTGAAGATCCTAAATAAGCTTTTAAGAATTAACAATTACAAAACTAGTGAGATATCTAGGTTTTAAACAAAATTGAAAGTCATCTAGAGGATTTTAAATATTAATACATACAAACTAAAAGAGGTCCTTGGGACTTTAGGAAAAAGAAATGAAGTTCCTACAGAAATTTTAGGAATTAAAAACAACAAACCTAAAGAGGAAAATTTTTGAAGATCATATAGAGGTTTCTTGGAATTAGCTATTACAAAGCTAAATAAATATCAAAGGTTTTAAGTAAAAATTGAAGTCTTAACTAGGTCTATGAATTAACAACTACAAACCTACACTGGTATTTAGGGTTGTAGACATAAATCGAATATCTTAGACATGTTTCTAAGAATTAATAACTGTAAGTCTAAAAATGGATATACTTATCAAACAAAAATTGAAGGTAGTAAGGAGGTATCTATAAGTTAACAATTAAAACCCTTGAAAGGTATTTAGGGTTTAAAAAACTACAAGTCATGTAGAGTTTTATTAAAATTAACAATTACATAATAAGAGGAGTATTTAAGGTTTTAGGAAAAATATTGAAGATGTTTAAGAGGTTTCTAAGAATTAATAACTAACAAACCTATTTATTGAATTAAAAGACCTAGAGAGGTATCTAGGCCTTACACTAAAATGAAATAATTGGAGAGATAGTTATGAATTAAGAACTATAAACATAATATAGTATTTAGAGTGTCCAATAAAATGAAAGAATTGGAGAAGTGTTTAGGTAACATGACTTCAATCATATAATATTGTCTAAGGTTTTCAAGCTACCATTCCTTCTGTTTTCATTAAAAATATAGAATTTATATAGAAAATCGTATTTATGAGTATGATTGCATTGTCAACTTGGCTTGCTTTATATTGTGATGTTTTTGCACACTAATATTAGGATTAACTCCAATTAAGATTAAGATGACATTGGCAATTAATATAAACTAAAATAATATGGTTGATTTCTTCTTCAATATAACTAATATTTGAAGGGGTTTGTTTTTTGAAGGGATTAGTTTTTTCTTGATGTCTAGTAACTTTGAGGAATTCAAATAGGTGGCCTAGGAACTATATTGTGGGTTTAATAGTTGATTTAAGTATAACCAAACAAGTTTAACCATTTTGATTAATAACCATATTCTATATATGGAACAAATAATCGATTTTTAGGATTTAGTTAAAATGAAGGTTAGTAAACATGGTAGTTAAGTTAAATTGAAGGTTAGTCAACATGGTAGTCAAATTGGTTGAATATTGTGTCCTCTTTCATTTGAAAACCTTTACTATTGAGATGAGTTACAAGTCTTTACGATTCTTTAAGTTAAAGATTGATGCTATTGTACTTAAATTCTTTTGCATTTCTACACTCTGAATTATACCTAATACTTATACTTGATCTTTGCAATGCTTCAGTTGGGTCGTGTGCACTAGGATATTTGTCACTACCAATAAAATTACCATAATTGGTTGAATTAACTTCAAAATGGTTAAGATTCATTCAAAATTTCTACATGGAAATCATATTGTACATGTTTATCATCATTTTCATCAACGTATTCATCAGGTTCATCGAACGTATTCATCATATTGTCCATCAACACGTTCATCACACATGTTCATTAATATTTTTTCAATGTATTCATGAGCTTTTTCTTTCACTTCTTTAGTAGCAAATTCACAAGTATAATCTCCAGATTCCTAAGGTGCTCCTCTCCTTCAATTATAGGTGATATATTAGGATTAGGGACTATAGTGTCTAAATTATGGGTTACATACACATCAATAATCCAATGAAATTTTATAAGGTTTATTAGCTTAATACAACTTTGGTTTGATTCAATAAGTCTTAATGATTCAAAGATACTTGTATCTTTGTTAATATACTTGAATTATAAAATAGCCTTATACCTCTATACTAACCCATTATAAACTTGTTTATAGTTATTAGAAATATTAAAAGTAACATAATTCCATATATGAATTCTCGTTATTAAAGCATATCCCATAATGATGCAACTTATAATATATAATAATTAACAAAACTAGATTTCAAGTCAATACATAATTTACAGTTTACCATGCATTATTAGTTCAAATATAGACTTCTTCGAAAAATGTTTAATTTAGAATGTTCTTTTCTCAAATACATGGTTTGTCATTTTGTTCAATACACTCAATCAGTCTTCACCAACCAACACAAAGAAACAACAAAAATTAATTTTACAATGAATGTAGACAATCCAAAATCATTGAAATGGTAAAGGAAAACATTAAGTTTCAAAAAACCCGTCATGAAGATAGAGAGAGAGAAGAGGAAAATACCTAGACGTTAATCGCCGGAGAAGACAAAGCTCGTGGTCAGAGACGCAATAGCTCAATGGTGTATACGTAGCCGACAGTGGATGGAGGAGATCTGGAGAGGAAGAAGAAATAGGGGCGCAGGTGCAGGAGGATGACTGGGAGGTTTTAACCTAACCAAAGCGACGTTGTTTAATTTAAAGAACATAACATTTTGTCACCAAGACGTCATTTGGTTTAAAACCAAACGACATCATTTTCTTACTTGTAGAACGTTTTATTCCAGAAACAAAATGATGTCGTTTGGTTTTAAACCAAACGTCATCATTTTAGTTTAAATAACAAAATGTTCCTTCATGATGAAAATGACATCGTTTGGTTGCTAGCATAACGTTTTGTTCCAGTAACAAAACGATGTCGTTTGTTTTTAAACCAAATGACGTCATTTTGGTTTAAATAACAAAACGTTCCTTTATGATGAAAACGACGTCATTTGGTTTTCAATCAAATGACATCATTTTGTTGCTGGAAGCTTTAACTTATTTTGTTAACTAAAATGATGTCATATGGCTTACAACCAAACGACGTCGTTTTCATCTCAAAATCAAACGACATCATTTTGTTGCTAGATACTTTAACTTATTTAGTTAACTAAAATGACGTCGTATGGGTTATAACCAAACAATGTCGTTTTCATCCTGAAGCAACACGTTTTTTCATATAACAAAATGACATCATTTTAATTATCACAAAACGACGTCGTTTTGTTGCTGAAAGCTTCATAAGTGCTACAAAATGACATCATGTGATTACTTGTTAGAACGTTATTGTTTACATTAAAAGTTTGAGCTTCACAATAAAAGACGACGCACAATTGCCGACTATATTACCTATGGAAAGGTCCATCGGTAAATTTTCCTTTATTTTTCACCCCTTCTCAATTTTTCAGGCAACTACACCGATGGATGTATTATTTCCATCGAAAATTGGTGACGTTTTCTTTTCTGCCGATATTTCATACTTTTCTCTTGTAGCGTTAAGTCTAATTCTAGGGTTAGAAGTAACAATTATATTTCAACTAGTACCACAAAATATAAGTATCTATAACAAATAATTCACATTGTTAAGTAATTATTAATTATCAATGAGAGAAAACAACACCAAGACATTAGATTAAATGGGAGATCTTTTCATTTTATTAGTCAAACTTGCCTTATGCTTAGTGGGAAAAGTAACATACTACTAAAATATTTCAATTCCTGGCAAAATTGTTTCTATTTATTCTAATGCAACCAATTAAACGTCAAATAACAAAACTAATAAGCAATTATTTTAAACCTCTATAAACCCACCATCACCATTGTTATTTTGCAATCATATCCTCATTTAGAACCTAAAAACTATGTGCATAATTTTCTCAACACCTAATAGCATATAGATTATTCCCAATAATTCATCATCACCATCTAATATCACATTTAAAGACCAAAACAAGAAAAATATAAATCTACAAAAAAAAGCAATTAATGCTCATTAATCTTTAAACTTATCAAAAATAGTGAAATGGCATAACCAATGCAACTACTCTTGCTATCTTTTTTTCCTACAATACATTATTGAGAATGGGACCTAAACAAGTCAACAAGAAAATACAAGATTCAAGTAGCATTAAAAAGAAGAAGAAGAAGAAGCCTATAATAGCCTAATATAGAGACAAGATGAAAAAGTATAATTTTCAAAAACACAAATTAAGGTTTCGGGATCAAACCTATAAGAAAGTTGGAATATTTGTATCGTCCTTCATAGAAAAATCTAATTGACGTACGAAAATACTGCAAATCCCTATGAATAAAAGTTGAACCCTAATTTTCGAGAATATGGAAACAATTGAAGGTTAAAAGATCACAATTTAACTTTACATACCTTGAATATTATATATTTACATAATCTCACCAATTAAATGCTTTACTCAATCGAATCTCTCCAATTTCCTTTGTCGATACCTAAAAAGAGTTTTGAGCAAAAAAAATGGTGACAATAAGAAGAGAAGTAGTCTTGTGTGATCAAGTTCCACATGATGTTGTTAATCACCTTAACACTTTGATGATGTTTTGCGGATCTACATTAGTTTTTCCAACAGAAAATAACCCTAGAGGTTATAGGTGATAACTGACAATAAGTATATAGATAAATGATAATTTACAAAAATTAGAGATTAGAATAAAAAAAGGTCCAAACTCTAAAGGAGCGCACGGTAATTAAGCCTCTTTAAATATACTTTTAGATTATAATATAAAGAAAGTTATAAACAAAGTGTTGTATTTTGAAGTATTTAATCATAATATTAATAAATGTATTTTGAGGTTATAATATTAGAAAGTTATTAAAAAAGAGTTTTACTTTTATTGTTTTTTAAAGTATTTAATCATAATTTTAATAACTATTTTAAAATATATTCTTAGAGATTGATTCAACATAATACATCATGTCATAGAAAATAAGAGAGAATTTAATTCTTGATATGAAATTAAATTGCATATTAGTCAAAACAAAAGAAAATTAATTTAATTGAATTGTATAAAGATGAGAAGTTTGAAGTATGTGTTTTGCCAAGGAGCTACAAAGGTAGATCGACATTCTCCTAGCTTCCGAGTAATATTAGTTAAATTTTAATTGAATTGGTGGATTTTAATAATATTTTTCTTCCTTTAAAATTATAATATCGTTTTATTATCAA
>JANIHY010000210.1:54857406-54868473 GCA_027479065.1 Erythroxylum brevipes
AATTATAATATCGTTTTATTATCAATTTCAAAATTTTTAATAAGATTTATTTTTATAAAATTTTAAATTGTGGAGAAGGAATTCTATTAATTAATTTTTTAATAGGCTGTTTAAAAACATTTGAATTGGATTCAATTGCAGTATTGAATTTAATTCAGGTGTTTGGAAACAAAAAAAAAGGGATGGGTTCAATTCATGCATGTAATTGAAACCCATCCCTTTTACAAATTGAATTTACTCCTCCAAGCATCGGAATTGAATTCATGCAGGTATTAATTTAGCAAAGCTTCTTGTGTCTCATACACACTCAAAGCAGTACTCCAACAACGATATGGGAATTTCTCACCCATTTTTGCCTGATAAATAATATTTATATATGATTAATAACTAAATTAATTTTCGTTTATTTTTTATATTTGGAAATTGTAATTTTATATTAATTATGAAATTAGTATTGTAAATTTAGAGAAATATGAGATTTTTAAAAAATAAAGAATAAATCATGAAATCCTTTCATCAAATTGTATCAATTTATGCACTACATCTTCTTCAATTTTATAATAATAATTAAAAATTTTCATGTTTTTTAATCAAGGGTAAAAATGTTATATATGAAATAATTGAATTTATTTTCATTGTATTCCAAATAATGTAATTAAATTCAATTCCAATATTACTAGATTTATTTCAAACGATGTAAATTAAATTCAATTCAATCTTATTAATGTAATTGAATCCTATTCGTTAATGAATTCAATTCGAAGGTTTCTAAATAGCTTGTAATTAAGTTACAATAAAATATGTCACCATTGCAAGTGTGAAATATGTGAATCTAGCTCTTCCTTAACTAAAATTGAAGTACAATTGCAATGTTGAATTTCCACACGCACAACCCAATGAAATAAGGTCAATGCTTATTAGAGGACATAAGTTACTAAAAAACAAGGTAACTTGACATCTAGCTGGTGTCCATTGACTTTGTTTACGGCATGGGTATATTTTTAATGTATCTAGTAAAATAAAGTAACATTTATTAATTCAAAATCTGTTAAACTCGTCCTTCCAATTACAAGTGCCAACTAATTATTAGCTTACTTCATCCGAATCCAATAAGCACATCGGTATTTAGATGACATTAGACAAAACTAGGATTATACTTAAATTACAATTATTCCCCGAGACACCATCAAGTACGCATTACAGCGACATAAGACCTACCTGATCGGAACCCATGGATCATAGACATTGCGTCAGCAAAATTATATTATTTAGAAGCCAGCAATGCAAATCATTATGCCTAATATTTACGTAATTTTTTAGTAATATATTCGTCATTCGTGGAAAAGATAATATTGGATCATAATGCCACCTTGGTCTGAAAGGGATGACGAATATCAGCACCAATGAGTAAGAAATATGCAAAGAAAAAGGAAAACCTTTTGAAAAGGATCGTCACTACTCGTCTCTTTTGAGAATCCCAACTTAGATAACATTTAGGTTAGTTCGCGATGGAGAAAGGAGGAAAAAGAAAAGGAAGACACGATCGACTTTTTCTGGTTATCAAAAAATTATAACAAAGAAATGAGTTAAAGTTAGTTGGTGTTGAAACTTTCATTCCTAATATAATAAGCATATAAAAGCAGTCGCACATCTCCTTAGTCACCCCACTGACCAAGGTATAGGCACTCATTAGTATGTGAGAGACTAGATAATTAGGCACTAAGCCGGTCCAAGTAATCAAAGCAATAATCAGCACTGTAATGACCGAGTACAAAGGGGAATGGATTTTTCTTTGTTACGTGGATCAGTAGAACATGTAAATCCAAAAGGACATTAAAAATGAAAAAAAGGAAGTCTTGTGTTCATAACATAATGCGGTTGGTTGGTGTAGAAATGGTGGAAACCGAGTTTGAATTTTAATGAAGCACATTGAAAGACAAGCCTGGTGAGGAATGAAGGACATATAATTGCTTGAATTGCTCTCTGTCTTGCTGTTGAAACTTTCTCGTCTGTATTAATTGCACAAGATGCTTGGGGTTTGGTGGACTGCAACTGTGCGGGAGGTTCAGCTGTTCAGGGTCTTGAATGTTACGGAGCCAACAGGATCATGAATACTGTTCCCCAAGTAGCCCATCCGACGCAAGAGGGGTATGTCAGTTGTGGGTCAGAGGTCATTTTTACTAATTAAATAAACAAAAATTTCACCTAATTAAAGGACTTGAAGCAATGAATGAATGAGTGTGAATCTGAGGACAAGAAATAATGATGTTTGACTGTTTACAATTTTACTAATTAGGAAAAGAAGTTAGTAGAGAGGCAGAAACATTTCACAGATACAAAAGTCTACTTCCTATAAGTACAAACTGCACAAAAAGTTTGGTTACGTTGAACTAAAACTTAACGTAAATTATGGTATTTAATTTTCTACTGTTCGTAGCAACAATCTTTGGATGCGTGTTCCTGGATATTACTCATCACACTAACTAAATGTTTGGAACTTTAGAGACGGGGCCAATGGAACAGGTGTAAATCCTTTATGCTTATGTGATGTACAAGGAGTAAATGCGTCGTATAATAATTCTTCAGGGGTTATACTGGGCAGTTGGCATCTTTAACTTGGAAAAAATGAGCACCAGATAACTAAAGGCATTATTGAACACCATAAAATGATGGTGCACAAGCATGAATATTCCAAATCCTCTATGCCAAGTATATAGCTTTCCAGATTCTCTACCCACTTGGAACACTAGAAACAGGCTTCTCCTGAAAAGGCCCTAAAGTTAGTTTCATTTATAAAACGAAGCTATTCACGGATTATATGAGAGGAAATACATTCACTGAAAAGCCATATATGAAAACCTTTTAATACCGCACAAAAATTTCAACCGGGTTCCTGAGACTGGTTCATTTCGATCCGGCGAATTTGCTCATCATTTTTGCAAGTACAGAAGCTAACTTGGGATTCGCCTGGTGCTTAGCAGGATTGCCTGGACTCTTCATCACTGTAAGAAAACCATCACCGGCTATGCATAAAAACAATCATCAAACATCATAAAACATGGTGGAATTCGCAAGCCAAGTACTGTGTTTTGTCTAGTTATTCATTGTGCAACCATTACTGGACTTCACAATCAGGGCATGCATTTTTCCCTAAGGTAGGTACATCTAATCCATCAATACTAAAGCTAAAACTTGGTGCTTAAAGGATACAACGTCCATGAAATTCATAAGTACTATGGGGGCAGACTATTCAATCATCTTGCTGAAAGGGTACAATGTCCATGAAATTCGTAACTACTATGATGAGATTATTCACTCACCTCCATCATTAAATTAAGTTAAACACTCACCTCCATCATTAAATTAAGTTAACTACCAAAAATTTTCATATAAAAAATTATTATTTTAAGTTTTAATTCCATAAAAAATAAAATTTTGCTCTCATCAAAATTTTGCCCTCAATAAAAATAAAATTTTACCCCATTAAAATTTTACCTCCACTCAAAAAAATTTCTGGATCTATCTCTGTTCTTTCCTATTCTTGAAAGACTATTGAGGGCAATTTTGGTAGATGTTTTTTTCGTGATATTCACATGATTTTGGGGTTGTGTTTTTAGCTTGATTGTGTGACTTTTTTGTAGGTGGATTGATGGTTATCCAATGTTAGGTTGGTGGTTATTGTGAGTGACTTTGTAGCTGTCTTTTTGGTGTAGTGGTGTGCAAAAGCTCTAGAAATGTTCATGATTTTTGCAGCTATATTTTTGAGATTATTGAGCTACCTTTGGCAGCTGATTTTTGACGATTATATTCATCCTAGATAGCTGCATTTTCTGTAGTGTTGCATGATTTTCAGGGTTGTTTCGATTTTGATTTTTGATTGAAAAACATTTAAGAGATGTGTGTTGTTGCTACTGTATTTTTGGTGACGTTTCATTGATGAAATTTTTGTTTGATTGATGTTATTTTGATACTGTTGTACGTGGACTGATTATGATTCTTCTCAATAGTTCAGGATAGATATAGTTCTACCACTTCCCACACTTTTGGCTGATAAAGCTATATATTTAAAGGAGTGTTTTTATCTCAAGTGTTTTTCTTTGTTTATATTTTTATTAATTTAATTACTTGAGTTATTCAGTTATCGTCTTTATTATTAAACATTATTGCGAAAATTCTCTGTTGAGATTAGTATGAGACGATTATACTATTGGATATGAAATACTTTCATGAGTTATGAAGACAAGGGATAGTGTCAAAGGTTAAGTAGTGTCAGTTCAGTAGAACCTTATGTAAAAACTATTATCGTTAGTGAAAGTATTAAGATGGGTAAGGCCCTACAGATGTAAACAATGTATGTTGGACTGCGTTACCAAATCTCGAATGTTAATTTATTATTTCGTTTTTTATTGTTTTTGTTTTCATTTTTATCATAAAGTTTATAACGATTGCAACCATTCATAATTTGTGCGAAACTATATCTTTTTGGTTTTACAGAAATGATTTACAAAAAAGAAACTTAGTGTCGATCCACAAGCCGAAAGGAGAATTTTGTTCCAGAGCTAAATCCATCTGAATCATATGTTTCATAAGCTTTTCCATAGGTACAAACAGTTCAAGAGTGAGATAGTCAGAACATCGACCTTCTGCCATAGGCTTCTAATAAGGATTATGCCATTGCAAATCATTATAACATTAGCAAGATTAGCCATAAATTAGCACTAGCAACACTAAGTTTTTTCTGTATTGATACAAACCTAAAGGACGCTACTAATTTGGTCAAAAATTTCCATTATAATGTCAACAAACTTATGGCTTCATCCACGTTCAAGGTTGCCATGAATTACAACATATATTTCTCTGGAGTTATAAACAACACTTGTCAATTCCTTATTTGTCACCATACTAAACACTTCACTCAATGAAGTGTGCTTTTGAGTAGATGAGTTGCAATTTTCATTAGATACAAATTACAATAAGAAGAAAAGGATATTAAACAAGTGGCCTGCATTATCACTATTTATTAATATTCGAAAGTAATTTAGTCCATTTGACCCAAAAGTAAAAGAAGTCTAAAGACTAGAAGTCTTCAAATTTCTTTGGCCAAAGAATTAATGTATATGAGAGTCAGCTGATGTAACATCCCGCCCCCGATGTGAAGGGTAAATGGGTCAATTGGGACAGGCTAGTAATTTGCATTGCATATTTCTGGTTCGAACATATATTTGGCCTCTAATTGTAGAGGGCTGCGTCTTTTGGCACATGCATTTATGTGTACATGCATTCATGGCATTTCCCGGCATTTAATTGTGAAAATAATATGATTTGTGATTTATTCAGAATTATGGAATATTTGGGTTTGAAGATTAAATTGGGACTGTATTAGAGTGATCGTCGGTTGATAGTGACCCTTGGGAATTTTTCTGAAAATTCGAGAGAAAATGTCCAGACCGGAAATTTTTCGAGTGGCGGACTGATTGACTTTATAGGACCGAAATAACTGTCCAATGGTTATGGAAAATTAGATTTATGATTTTAGAAATTATTATGTCGAGTCATTGAAATTTGGAGACGAATTATACTGGAAACGAAACTGGAAAGAGAAAGAGATTTAATGTATTGTGAGGAAAAAGACAAGAGGCTTAATTGTTTAACCTTTTAAATGCCTTAGTTTTGAAAACTTGGCAGAAAACTTCTCCTTCCTCCTAGGGCACGATTCCTTCTCCTCTCCCTTCGACGATTCGATCCCTCACCTTTGAGATCGTTGCTTGCTTGCTTGCTTCTCTTGTGTGCAAAGTATAGCTTGATCCTTGAGATAATGAAGATTGGTGAAAGTTTAAAGGTTCACCGTGGGTTTTAGAGAAAAGGGAATGAGTTGGAGGTGATTTTCGGAGATTTTAGGGCTTGAGGTTGAATTGGTAAGTTAATGGCTCTAATGTTGTTATTTATTGCTGTTTGATGCATTTATGGTATTTATTGTGTAAGATTGGTTAGTTGAGAGTGAGTTAGGACTGGTTTTAGAGAGAAAAATGGGAAAATGCGTCAGAGAAGACGATCGGAGCTTCGCACGTCGCGACATGCGCTGAGGGCCTCGTCGCGACGAGTAAACAGTTACTCGTCGCGGCGAGCACGGTTGGACGTCGCGGCGAGCATGTAATTTTACGCCGCGACGAGTCCTTTCTGTCGCGTCGCGGCGAGCCTAAAGGAAGGTGTTCGTCGGGGCGAGCGTTCTTCACGCCGCGGCGAGCGACCCTTTGTACGCCGCAGCGAGGGATTTGAGGCTGCGACAAGGACCAGATTTCTGAATGGATGTGTTTTAGTTTATGGGGCATAACTTGTGGTGTAGACCTACAATTGAAGTGATGTTTGATTCGTTATGATCTAGAAAAAGAGGTCTATAATTGAGGTAAATAAAGAAAGTTTGAATCGGATTTTCAGATCTCAATTTGTGAATGAAAGTTTGATTTTCAATTAGAAAGATTTTAATTATTGAAAGAAGATTGAGGATATGTTTTCATTGCAACCTAAGGAATTTTTTAATGACATTGGAGTATAAATTAGAGACTTGTGAAATAAGTGGCATGTTATTGAATTGAAATGAGTCGTTATTGATCAATTGAATGAAAAGTTAGATTTGGACAAAAGAAAGTGAAAATTGAGAAATAGCGTCAGGAAGGTCATGAATAAGCGTCGTGCATCTTTTATTTAAGACTTGTGCATTATCGAATCTTTTTGATTGTGCATTTTTGTAATAAAAATTATTTGTCTGTTATAGAGGCACCGATGGAAAGATATTCTACGGATATTGCTGGAGTTTCCAGGCAATAGCTCGGAAGGGTAGGTGAGTAACCTAGTTGGTTCCTCAACCTTTATGTGTTTCATGTTACGCACTTATGCCATGTGGAGATAATAGAGGATTATATGTGTTTGTTTATGATTGATTTCGGACCACGGGTGTCCGAAGTATTGGAATGTGATATCGAAGTGCTATTCGTGTGAAATTGTGAATTGAATTATTGTTAATATGAATCGGGACATGGGCCTTCATGCATAAAGACATGTTCAGATAATGACAGTTGTGACCGGAGTAGCCAACGTAATTCAGAGCTTTAAGTTCAACGCAATAGGGCCTCGAGTCCAACGTAAGAGCCATAGGCTCATTGTATCGGGGCTACTAGCCCAACGAAATTTCAGAGCCACAGGCTCACCGTATCAGGGCTTCAGCCCATCGTAATCAGGCGCACGGTTACAACAACGTAATCAAATGGAAAATGCCACATATGCATCACATATATGAATGATTAAATGTGAATTGTGTGAAAGGCGAAACGCCTTAAAAGTGTGAAATGATAACGTATAAGATATTCTGTGAATTGTGTGTACATGCATGAGTTGAGTGAACCATCGATGATGGTTTCTGATTTAGTTCGCAAACTCACCCATCATTGCAAATATTTTTCAGGAATTGAAGAGTACCCCGTTAGACAAATGGGAGTATGCTTACTGCACGCGAGTCAGAGTAAAGGGTCGGGATCAGTGCACGTCTATATTAGTGTTATTCTGTTGTTGCATAAGATTTGTATTTCTGCAATTTCTGCAGAATAGTACTGTTATTGTAGAGGGCCCAATTGATAAATATTGTATTGTAATGTGATTACTGAAAATGTTCAGAAATGACATTGAGCCTAATTTGGCTATAGATTTTTGTGCATAAAGTGATTAAATGCTGTTGAAAGTTTTTATGACTGAAATTATGTTTTGATCGAATTGTTTTTGTATTAAAGTGGGCCATTATGGTTACTGATTTCCGCGCACTCGATTGTTTTCAAAAATAAAATGTCTTACTGAGTTTCTGAACTGATTTGACTGTTCTAGCATATTACCTTCGTGAGGCACGGGCTCAGATATCACCATCGATATCGGGTTCGGGTCTTGCGGGAGTGGGATGCTACATTACCACTACCATTACCACCTCCATCTTCAATGTTTCCACAACCATAGTGAAAACTAGCAAATGAACATCCACTACCAATTTGATAATTCAGTCTCTCCCTTCTATTTTTCTCTTGTTTATATTCTTTAAGCAAAGTAGGTTGCATATATTTTAGTGGGTTGTTTAGTATGTGTTTAGTTGTTAAATTGAATGATTAGTGTATGTTAAGGATAAGATTATGTTATTTAGTTAGACATTTGTGTTTTGAGTGTTTTATAGGTTAGACTATGTTATTGAGCTTAAATTTTGTGTATTTGAGGTGCATTGATGTGTTTGTTAGTATTTTAGATCAGATATCGAAAAACGGAAAGAATTCATAGGAAACTCGGAGCAAAGCCCAGGGCCATGATCATGGCAGATGCCCAGTGTCCTACCACGATCGTGACAGAGAGCAAAAATCGAGTGCCACGATCGTGGAAATATGGGCCACAATCAAGGCTAACACGACAATAGACATGGACCAACTTCTAAAACGTTACTTTTTTAGGAATATTTCAGAATTTTGTGCCAATATAAACCCTAATGTTTGCCCTAAATGGAAAAGATATAAAAAGAAAAAACGAAGACCTAAAAGGGAGCTATATTTTCTGCCAATTTGAGAAAGATTCAAGGAGAAAGGAAGAAGGAGAGAGAAGGAGGAGAAAGGAAGAAGGAGAAGAAGGGCTGCAGTGTTGCTATCTTTCCGATCTGTTTCGACCCTCCCAAGTGACATTCATTCCATCTTTATTGTTCTTTCTTTTGAATGTCTAAGATGGATGATGATTATGTTCTAAACTTCTTTAGGGATTTATTCTTGAATCAATGTTAATATGATTTCTTTTTATGTTAATACATTGGGTGTTGTGATTATTTTTTGTATTTGCATGCTTCGGTAACAAATCAAGATAGTGAACTAATAGAAAAATGATTAGATTGGGTAATGAGAGTTAAAAAATCTAATAGATCATGTGACCAATTGAATTAGGAATTTATACATAGAGAGATCTTGTGTGAAGACCCGATAGTCTATTAGAGAGCTTAAGATCTGATTGGATTTGCGAGTTTTTTGTTAATTGAGAGATTGCACATTCCATAATTCAATTAGGGGTTATGATTTAGGGTTTAATGATTATAAATCTAGAAAGAGTAATTTATTCTTTGAAAGTCTAGGATCGACACCGTATTAAGTAATCTTGTTAGCAATTGATGATAGGATAAATCTCCCTTCTTATAATCATCTAATCTTTCTTGTGTGATTTCCATCGTTAATTTGGTGGTACTCAATTTGATTCCTTGTTTGTTAATTTTAAATTTTAATTCCAATTAATCCATATTCACAAATTTACTTTTCTGTTTAGTTTTTATCTTCTTTTTAATAATCCTTTTAGGCCTTAGATAACTTAGAATTAGATTAGTTCACCAACTCCTCGTGGGATTGACACCTTTAATACTACAATTTTATAACTCATATACTTGCGAATATTGAGGGTTTTATTGTAAGTAAAACTTGCCTCAACATTGGTATTGATCAATGGACCTACAGAAAGCTAGTTGTCATACCAAAAATTGATGGATTTCCTATTTCCAACCAGAGCAATGAAATACATCTTGTATTTGTCTCTTAACTTCATAATAGCCTTTAAAGTAGTAGAGGGGAAGTGTGAATAGTCAATTGCCCAGATGCTCATATTCTTTATGAAGTAGTTGTGAATTCATTTGTTTCATAGGAATTGCTTGTCATCTATTAGTCTCCAAATTCTTTGTCTCCAAATTCTTTTGGTGAGCACGATAGTGTTCATCATCTTGATGGAATAAATTCCCAACCCAACTTGATGCCTTGGAGTTCAAACTTCACTCCATTATTGAGTACTTTGTCAATGGTTTTGATGCTTGAACCTGGAAAAGTTAAATGAGAAGCCAATAGGTTTTAGTAGAATTAAGGATAAAATTAATAAGCTAAACTCTTCCTGCTCTTCAAAGATGTTTGGAGCTCCAAGTTGAAATTTTGGAATGTATTTTATTTAGAAGTTTAGTGTAGTCTTTACTTTCACTTTATGAGAAGATATATGAATGCTTGAATATTTCATTGGGAGCTTTTGTAGTTGGAAACCAATTATGGATGAAATTAAATAATGAAGACCAGAGGCACTCCTAGATAGGAAAATATTGCTTTTAAAGAAATTCACTTGCAAGTTTGAGACTCTTAGGAATATCTTTAGAGTTTTCATCAATGTGGAGATGTAGGTAGCATCTGCTTTAGAAAGTAAGATCAAGTCATTTGCAAAAGAAAGATTAGTTAGTTTGAATTTTCCACACTTCAAATGATATCTGAAACCTTTTGTCCCTACAACAACACTCTCAATGATCTTTTGCATTATTTGTATGACTAAGGCAAAGATGTATGAAGATGAAGGATCTCCTGATCTAATCCCCTTGCTACTTTGGAAGAACTCTGTAGGTTGACCAATCACTAAAATACTATGTGAAGAGGTCATCATATATTGCTCATTCCACTGTATAAAAATTCCTGGAAATTTCATAGCTTGCAAGATATTAATGATGGAACTCCAAACAATATTGTTACATGCTTTTCTAAGATCAATTTTGATGCAACAATTGAGTTTGCCTTTCTTCTTTTTTTTTTTAGAGTAATTAGTAATAAGTTCTTGAAGAATCAAAATGTTATCACCAATTAGTCTGTTAGGTATATATGCACCTTGAATAGGGAAAATGTGCTTATGAAATATTCCTTTGAGTCTTTGAGCTACAAGCTTTGAGATGATTTTGTGAAAGGAATTGCTATAAGCAATTGGTCTGAAATCAGAGAAGCTATTCAACTCACCCTTTTTTGAAACAAGAGTTAAGAAATTCTTATTGATCTCTTTAAGAAGAGTATCTTTGTTAAAGAACTCCAACACAACCTCTAAAATCATATTACTAATGAAAGACCAAGTTCCCTTAATGCAGTTGTGTTTTTTTATTTCCAGTAGTTGCAGCTTACCTAAAGGTGCAACTTAATTAAAATTTTCCTAAAGTTTGTTTTTAAAATTTTTAGCTAAATTGACAAAAATTAATGAAAAAGATGGTAAAAGTGTATT
>JANIHY010000210.1:55119052-55139111 GCA_027479065.1 Erythroxylum brevipes
TAAGTTTTCAAATATGTTTGCAATGATTATAAATTATAATTTTAATTCATAATTAGAATTAGAAATAGTTAAATTAAAACTCCTTTTAATTTATCTTTAATTCTCCAATGAAACAATTTATAATCATAGATCAAAATTGGTATCTAGTAATGCATCATGACTATCCAAATATTTAGGAATATCAAAATAATTTTAACTAACCTTTTCGTACATTATTTTTTCATATAATTCAATCCTTTCATCATATAATGTTCTGATTAGACAGAGCAAGGAATTAATGTCTACTCTTTTTAAGTTCAATCATATTAGTTCTCCACCATTAGTCATTGATTCAATTAACAATATTTATAAATTATTTAAAAATTGTCATTCCACCTTGATCAAGGACTTTCTAAATCAATACTAATTGAGAACAATAAAACATTCTCCCTAATTATTTTAGGGTGATGAATCAGATCTTGATCACATAACTACCTCCATATAATTCAAGTTATATCCAATGACTACTGATTGACCGACTCATGATTAAATAGGTCATAAGTAGTATCAAAACATAGCAATCCCTATAAAAAATAACTTTGGTGACCTTAAGTCAAAGGATCACATATTTGATCATCACAATGAGAATTTCATAGACAGATAAGTAATGTTCCAAATAGATTTTTCATATCGGGTCTGTCTAGTAAACTTGTTCTTTAACAAGTACCCACATGTTTCTTTAAGAATTTTCATACTTTAGCCTATGACATTGACTACTTCCTTCATAAGGAAAAAATAACTTGTGCTAGTCTTTTTGCATTATATTAATGTCCAATCTTAATAGAGCAATTTAAAAATAATAGATAAATGTAATATGAATCTCGTAATTATAATCTCATTATAATTTAATTTACGATGTAAAATTATCTCATAAACTTTATTATATACATCTAAACATGTATAAGATAAAAAATACCTTTAAGTGACTGTCACTAAACTACAACCAAAACGATTGACTGTAAAGCAGAAACTAACAGCTATGACATTGCCATTATTATTACGTACACATTTAATACTATATCTATATACTAATATATGTATAAAATTATCTAGAAAAAAATCCAGTCCACCAAGAATTTCCAAAAGAAAAGAATTGTGGGATTACACAGTTGTATGAGTATTTGGTCCCTCTCTTGGCTTGGATTAGTGATGGTGTCCTCTTATGGTTGCAGCCACCTAACATAAGATCTTTAGAAGTGGTCATGGTCATCTCATCTATACATCTAATAGTTTATGCAAAACATATTCTTTCCTTTTATTAAGTGAACCATCTATGTTTCTTGGGTTTTCTTGATCATCTCCTATAAGCTACCTTTTAACTAAATTATTACCAAAATTGACCAAACTTTTATCTATTCTTAGGGTTCTTTTATATATTTTTTGAACAATATTGTGTGCATAGAGCATGTCTTGAGAGCTTATTAATGACACAATTTCTAAAATACTATGGTTTTAGTTTGTATGTGTTTGAATTCCTTTTTGGTGGAGAGGGATATATGGTATGATTATGAAGAAATAAGAGATAAGAAGTGGTAACAATTTACATTATATAACCCTTCTTGTATATATATTCTCCTACATCACTATTTCATATAGTTTCATGATATGTGTCTACATATGTATATATTCCTATATCCACATTTTTATGTAATTTTCATTTTCAGGGCTCTATTGACTCGAAACAGAAGGTTGAAAATATATTATAGTAACCATTTTAAGCTAGATCGTGAGCTAACTTACAAGGGAGGAGCATCATGTTGTTATGAAAAGGTTGACTTTGTTATTATTTAAAGGCAAATTTGCAATATAGGAAATGAATTTGGGTACCAACAAATTGAAAATGACTATTTCAAGATCCAGGTTTCAGATTCAATGAGCCTTTAGGGCTCATTGAATCTAATGGAAGTTACATTAGGTTAATGAACACATAAACTTGGCATTCCAATTTGGCTATAATAAAAGTTGTGCATGATGGGAATGTTGAACTCAATGTCGATGGGGGCTTGATAGGAATGTTCAACCTGAGGGGGATGTTTAACTTTATGATGAGGTTGTTTAACCTAATCCACATGTTTAACTCTATGATGGGGATGTTGATTTTGATGTTGATGTGGGTTCTGATAGGAATATAGGATTTGAGTGTGATGTCAATAATGATAGTTTAGTTAGAAGAGTTTCTTTATTTGATGTACTAATTCTAAATGACCATCAACCATTAGAGATTAAATCTAAGTATGAGAGTTTCCTTTGTATTTATAAGTACCCTAGTGGAGAGGAGCTTATGAAGGCACTTAGAAGGCATAATAAAAGTGTTAGATATTATGCAAGCAATGGAACATCACAATGGATATTGAGTATGAAACAGTAGTTATATGATTTAATTTCAGACAAAAAAAAGTTTGTCTAAATAGATTAGAGTGGAATGCATTAAAGAATGCAAGTATGAGCTATTTGTAGCATATAATAATAATGATAAATATTTCAAAATCAAGACATATATACTCGAGTATACATGTTTTATAACAAATAAGCTTAAAATGGAATCAACTAAGTCAATCGTAGTTCAATTATGGAATTGCAATTTTCAAGAAATAAACATAGCTTATTGTTGTAATTTAAGAGGTTATATATTTGCTTTGTAATAATGAAAGCTCGATGGAAACACTTGAGGTCCATACTTGAAGCTGATAGTTGCTTCTTGAAGACTAAATTCTAAGGACAATTAGTTAGTGTAGCTAGAAGGGATGGAGATAATGTAGTGCCCCCTTACCGCAAGGTACCCATTGGAATATCCGGAGGTCATTCCGATATATATCCTACGATAAAGGCTAGCTACATTCGATCACTACACTCTCTTCACATGGCATCATATCATTAATCACTTAAAAAGCATCCAAAGAAAATCACAATATTTTTAAAACCATCAAACCAAGAGTCTACATTATGTCTTTCAACTTTTTTCCACAAGTACATGAACAAAACCTAGTACCATTGTACTACATGAAAGAGGAAAACATAACAAATCTATCTAAGCCATCCAAAAATCTCAGCTGACTGACCTTTGAGCCATTACTACTCTTGAAGCATAATCTATATAGTAGTGGAGCCTCTCAATAGCTAAAGTCGTCACTCGGTCCTGAAAAGTCAACGTTGCAATTTTGATAAGTTTTGCGAACTCAATGAGTGAATCATCATTGATGAGTTCACCAGATCATAAACACATATCACATATTTCACAGGTATTCATTCAATGAATTTCAATCTTTTAATGTTATATGCATGAGACTCACATTCGTTCTTATTGTTGTGACCGAGTGCCTATCATATACTTATACAAATATTGGCCCATAAGGCTCAGTCAAAACAAAATCACAAAGCATAGCTCTGTATACAGAACATATATCACGGAGCAAAGCTCTACGTGGAAGCGCTTGATACTGGCTACTTAAGTCACAACACCTTTATCTGAGCATGCATTTTATGAAATGCATCAATTACTAATTATGCCATATCAGATAATCACATGCGATGTTTAAGCATAAATTCATTATCATCGGACCGAAGTTCGGCATTTAACTTTCGTTGAGAATTCACAGATCATACAGGATTTCAGATCAAATCAAAGCATTTCCAATACCCATATCCATATAACAAACTCCTCAGACTTTAAGTCCGAAATTCAAATCAAATCGCAAACAATTTATAATTGGAAGCTAACACATCAAATAAATTCAAAACAAATCAATCCTAGGAAATCATCTAGGTTGACTCAAGTTTCTCCCGAAGCTAATGCCTGGAAGATCCAGCAATGTCTGTGGGTTGACATTCTAATCGCTCCTCTATAACAAATAACATACGCATATATTACAATCTGCACAATCATAGGTGTTTAATAATGCACATAAATGCAATGAAATATGTACAATGCATGTTTATGACAACCTCGAGTATCAATCCATCAATTTTATAATAAGATCATTTTCATATCAAAACTCATCTTTGTTTTTCCAAGTCACCCCTTTCGAGTCTACTATTCACATTAAATCAGAAAGTGAAGCTGAAGTTATTGGGTTATACTCTCTTCTAGAAAAGTATTCCTTTATGTCTTATTAATCCATTGGCATTAAAATCACTCAACTTAGTTCAGTAAATAGGAAGATATACCTCAAACAGTTTTGGACTGCTCTTGTCCAAAACAATGTACTATACACAACTTCCATCTGAAATTTAAATATCTTAGAGACTGAATTAGATTCCAAGGTCCTAATACCATTTACAGCTCCATGTTTATAGTTTACCACAAATCAGAAATAATCTTATTTGGAGCTCTACAAGTCAATATATCATCAAAATACTGAAGTCTATTTAGTAGAATAACATCAATTTGTACTATTCGAGAATACACTCACTGTACTCGTTCCACTTTTTCACTCAATCTTTTCTCAGTTTGATTCAGAGGGCTATGATTTTTAGTAGAAATGTAGAATAATGTCTTACGAGTCCAATGGTTTAAGAATCAAATCATTTGGGTGTCTAAAGAAAAAGTTATGGCCAAAAGATTCCAACATGTTCATGTTTTTACTCATATTATATATGCCTTGGCATAATTGCCATAACTCTCACTACAAGTGTCAGATTGACTTCATTTTTGATAGTTTGAAAGAAGACTTCTAGATCTACAACTTTTATGAAGAACTCAAATCGAGATTCGGCCTCTAAAATGATCAAAAATGAAATAGAATATGACGATACAAACTAAGACGATGCAAAAGGTCAAACTAAGACGATAGAGAAGTCAAACTACGACGATACATAAGTCAAACTAAGACGATAGAGAAGTCAAACTAAGACAATATAGAGGTCAAACTAAGATGATACAAAAGTCAAACTAAGACGATACCGAAGTCAAACTAAGACGATAGAGAAGTCAAACTAAGACGATACAGAGGTCAAATTAAGACGATACAGAGGTCAAACTAAGACGGTACAGAGGTCAAACTAAGACGATAGAGAAGTCAAACTAAGACAATATAGAGGTCAAACTAAGATGATATAAAAGTCAAACTAAGACAATACTGAAGTTAAACTAAGACATTAGAGAAGTCAAACTAAGACGATACAGAGGTCAAATTAAGACAATACAGTGGTCAAACTAAGAAGATACGGAAGTCAAACTAAGACGATACAGAAGTCAAACTAAGACAATACAGAAGTCAAACTAAGACGATACAGAGGTCAAACTAAAACGATACAGAAGTCAAACTAAAACGATACAAAAGTCAAACTAAGATGATAGAGAAGTCAAACTAAGACGATACAAAAGTCAAACTAAGACGATAGAGAAGTCAAACTAAGACGAAACAACATTTCAACTTGTAATGCTCATATCTCTCAACTCTGATATCCAAAATTTACAAACTTTATATCGTTGGAAAGCTAGAAAGATCATCTACAACTCTCAAGAGACAATTTTGCCAAAATCTATCTTGATCAATTCAGAATTCCCCCTGACTTTAGAACACGAATTTTACATTTATCTTTCAATGTACTGCACCCAATTCTCAACTTCATGACAAAGTTTGAAATTCTTGGAGATAGAATTGAAATTCAATGTCTTCAAAAAAATATAACCATATATCTCTAGTTTAATAACTAGAGAAAATGTTGTGGCTAAAAGACTGAAGCATATTCAGTAAACATTTTCCAGATTTTCAAACTTTCAATATTTTACATCACCAAAACACCAATTTTTTTTTTCAAAAACTAATTTAACACTATAACTGAA
Organism: Erythroxylum brevipes; assembly: GCA_027479065.1. Taxonomy (NCBI): domain Eukaryota; kingdom Viridiplantae; phylum Streptophyta; class Magnoliopsida; order Malpighiales; family Erythroxylaceae; genus Erythroxylum; species Erythroxylum brevipes. Next base: position 55,124,877 of record JANIHY010000210.1, read on the forward strand.
TTTATTTTCCCCCAACCACCCAGTATTTATGAATATACTATTAAATGTCACTTTCCATGCAGATAATAGTAACTCCTCAACTTTCTTTCATAAATCACCATCTCTAAAGTATTTATTCACTATTTACCTGTCTAAAACTAAAAAATCTTCAAGCCCTAAACTCCATGCAATTTACATATTTCACTGTGTACAATGACCAACTTCTAGTTTTTCTTATGGTAGAAGACACAAATAGTAAGGTAGGTTTGGGGTAGGAAAGGAAAAGCTTAGATATCTCTTAGAAGGTGTTTGATGGAAAACTCTGTGGACGGGAAGAACATTTGAAGAAGATGACAATGAAGAATGAACCTATACATATAACTTAACCTTTTAACTCTCAGAAATAGTAACCTACATCTTAGCAAAGTACCAACCTTAAGTGACACGTGTCACTTTCCTCATATCTAAGCTCTAACTTAGTTTCTTTTGAAACTAACTCCCTTAACTCTCATCTTTACAATTCAACTATCTCCAAATCTTCACTTGATGTCTTTTTCCTATCTTCCAAAATTTTCCAACAATTTATGCCTAAATTCACCAAAATCCACAAATACAATATTCTTACTAACCAATAGAATTTTCTAAATAAATAAATTCAAAATTCTCAAAACATCCAAAAATCATAACTCAATCTAATTATACCCGGAATTATTCATGAATGCACGTACAATTATTTTCATGTTTCATGACTTCACTATTCATATGTATATGTATACCATGATATGCATGAACATGGAGATACCTTTCTAACTCTCATAATCACTCACATTTACCATGTTAACCTTCCCACAGGTAATGGGATGTTACAGATAAGGCCATGTATCCTATTGTATGGGTTGTTATGGAAGTATAAAATACTTATTCATATAGCTGGTTCATATCACTGTTATAGCTGATTTAGAGTTAGATAATAGAGATGGAGTCACTATAATATCTGACATGAAAAAGGTACATGATGTTTTTGTTATTTGATATAATAATGTCTTATTATATGATTCTTATACATCTAATGGAGACTTATTTTGACTAACTTATGTATCCAAGGATTAATAAAAGCTATTGAGACCATACTACTGAATATGTGCCATAGAAAATGTGTCATGCATACTTATCATAATTGGCATATATATTGGAGTGGAAAAGTTTTAAGAAGACAATTATGGCATCTACATGATTAATATATATTGAAGATTTCAGTGAGCAACTAAAGAAGTTAGATAAAATTAGACTTGAATATACTATTACATTACTTGAATATCCACAAGTGACTTAAGCTAGGTCATACCAATCATTTAAGTCAAAGTATCCAATTAGACAATACTGTGAGTAGGATTTTAAATGGATTGATATTGCTAACAATGGATAAACTAATGACTAATATGATAGACATTATTAGGAAAATAATTATGAAGAGATATGCTAAAATTGGGGTAGTCAGACATAAATGACCTTTAAATATTGCAAATGTAGTTGTCAAAAAGCATAATAAAATAAGGATGCAATGCCTAGGAGGATTGTGTAGAATGGGAATGAAGCCTACAAGGTCAATAAAGGAGATGAGACAAAGCATATTATTAGATTAAGAAAAGACAATTGTTGTAACTTCAAAACATAGGATTTATATGGTCATCCATAAAAATATATTATTTGTGCAATCAATCAATTAAAAAAACCTAAGGCATTTGTTGAGGACTTTTATGAAAAGAACATTTTTCTAAAGGTGTATGATCAAGTGTTGTAGCTTATTAAGGGGCTAAACTTCTGCTCAGAAAATGATTACAAGCATATCCATCCACCAAATAAAACGGTGATGCTAGAAAGGCTAATAAAGGAAAACGAAGGAGAGGTAAAATGAATGAAAGTGCATAATGCAACAAAATATCATAAAAAGGTCAAGTATAGAAATAATGGAAATGTAGAGCTTCTAGGTGCAATAGTAAAAGATGTGATATAACAAGACCTAACAATTGATTCTCTTTTTTATTTAGTTTTCAATGTTAACATTATTCATATGTCCTTGTAGGTCTTAACATCTTCAATTAAGGGGCCAACAATTTGAGAAGGATTAGCAAAATCAACGTCAAAAGAAGCACATTTATGGGTAAACTTTCATTGAAAGCAACATGTCAATTTTTCTCTTATAAAAGATTGGTTATATGAAATCGCTATTCTTTTGATAAAAATTTTGTTCAACAAACTTGCATTGAAAGCATCATGTCAATAATAAAAAATATAAATCTAGTCAACAAAGTATAAATACGAGTTTATAAAGTACTTAATTACTTATATTCAATGTCAATATCAAAAGGATCCACAAGTTGATTAATCAACATAACATTCATATGTTGTTTCACAAGTAGATAATCCTACAAAAAATGACAAATCAAAAATTTAGACGTAAAGATCCAAGATATTTCAAGTTATCTTTTAAACCAAGAGGTCTTAGGTTCAAAGATACATGTAGCATATTTCAAGATAATTGCAAGTTATAATAACTAAGAAGAGAGCAACAACTAAGAGAAGTGGCTAACAAGTTAACAAACTAAACATTTAAACATATTTATTTATGTCTTGTGTCTAACTTATTTTTTAAACCAAGTGAATTGACATGTTTATTTTGTATGTTGCCTTTTGATGTTTGCCCAGATTTCATGTAGTAAGTAGTTTATTTTGTGATTAGCTTATTCTATAAAACAAGTGAATGAACATGTTTATTTTATATGTCGGCAATTGATATTTGCCTAAACTTCATGCACTTTTTGTATATGATTCATTGCTTATAGATTCGTGCTATCCTAGCCTTAATAGAAAGATGAACAATGAAACTATATTTGAAATAAATTTATACATTCTTTTACTTCAATTAAGTTCATCTAAATGATTGAGTAATTTCATACAATTACACCCATACTAGTCAACTTGGCAATGATACATAAAAATATGTGAATCGAACTAAATCTATTTTTTAACTATATAAAAGATGAATAATTAATCAAGATAGAAATAAAGCTTACAACTATGTTGAATAACATCAACAATAATTTTTTTCTCATCTTCAATTAACATTTTAATATCTTGCTTCACAATTTTTAATTTCTCATCAAGTAACTTTGTTTTCATCTACACATCTCCTTATTTTAACTTCCTTCTTTAGTACAAAAATATTTTTCCTTAACTTTTGAATAACATAGGTAGTTCTTTTAGGACATTCCTTATCATACCATTAGAAAAATTTGCAATTACCAATTGGATAATTAGGGCATCCCAAAAATATTCTCCCTAGATTATTGTTGCTCCATTAAGTCCTTAAATAAGCTTTCAACCTATAAAAGTAAACCATTTTATCAACATTATTATAGTTGAAACGGCTCAATTCTGTAAACTCTATTTGAAAAACTACAAAAAATATTTGGAAAAGCAACAAGTTAAATGAACTATATATATTGGAACTAAACAATAATTTTCTAGTTGCAAACAAGTTCGAATAAACATGAAAAGCAACAATAGCCTTATAAAAACCTATTGCTAAGATAACAAAGCAACTCTTGTTAAGGTGTCAGTGAATACATAAGAATTTACTAGTTACTGTTTCTAGTCTCCTTAGTATGTGTTGATGTGAGCAATTGGAATAGCCCCCTATTAAAATTGATGTAGTCTATTTATTGGATAAATATGTTTTTAAAAAATACACACCTGAATCATCAGAGCTTTGGCCTAATTGGTATGAAATTAGGAATGACTATTCAATCCAAACCATAGGAATACTTAGGGAGAAAAGATTTATATAAGAAAGAAACATAAAGATGAAGCCTTTTATAGTTAGTTGACTCTAGCCAATTGAACCATAGCTATTCTGCAAATGCATCATGTTGGAGGCTAGATACAATAATTTTTGATAATGATGGAGTTGTGTACATATAACTTTATAAAAATTTTAACTTTATAAGCTTTTTATTAATAATGTGGATGAAAATGGAGAAATAGGACAACCATTTCCCCAGACAACCAAAGTTATGTGATCATAGTAAGTAACAGAGACAAAAAGTACATATGAATTACACTACGAAGAGAATTCATCTCATGACTTAATACCAACAAGATAACAACATATCAAGCTTAAAAAGGAGGCGACGAGAGTTGGAAGACAAAACATAAACAACCAACAACAAATACAAATAATAGTTGCATATACGAACATATATATGGTATTAGTGTTACTACCCAGACAAGCATACACATATATACTATAGATTCGTTAAAGAAGGGGGCATCAGTTATTAATGAATAGTCTCTTTGGTATCATTCCTTGTATGAGAACAAAGCGACTCCAGTTCCTCTAGTTGAGAATTCTCAAACAACACCTTTCTTCTTTTATGTAAAAACTCAGTGCTTAACATGACAACCCTCGTGCATGAGGGTCATCTTTCTAAGAAGGTAAGGGTTCTCTAGAATGAGACGAGGATCCTCCACCAGACCCCAAACCTACGTACAGTACTGTTTTAGGGACCTCGACGGGGGACGTTGAACAGGTGAATTGTACATGGCCTGTCAAAGAGATTATTGAAATAGAGGAAGATGACATCCCCCAACTGACGGGGAAGCTGGTGCAAGAATTCTGTTATCACAAACCTTCAAGGAAAAGCTGGATAAACAGTGGGAGAAATATGTTGTCTTCGAATTGATTGGTCATCAAATTGGGTATCGGATTCTCTACTCTAGATTGACAAACTTGTAGAATCCGAAAGGCCCAATGAAGGTAGTAGACTTGGATTATGACTATTTTCTGGTGAAATTCATTGAAGATAGTGATTTCCTTAATGCCCTCACCAATGGACCATGGATCATTTTCGAACATGCCCTATCAGTCCAGCATTGGAAACTAGAGTTTCATCCATCACAAGGAAAGGTAACGCGAGTAGTGGTATGGATAAGGTTCCTAAAACTTTTCATTGCTCGTTACCACCCTATGATACTCAAAGCTTTAGGTAACCAAGTGGGACAAACCATCAAGATAAATGAAACTACCATGTAGACCCAGAGGGGGAGGTTCGCACATGTTGCAGTGGATATCAATATCACCGTTCCTCTATGCACCACAGTGGAGCTAGATGGAGAGACAGTAATGGTTGCATATAAAGGGCTTCCGCAAATATGTTTCACCTGTGGCATGGTTGGCCATGAATCTATCAAGTGCCCATCGCTCCCCCAAGCACAAAACAAAACCACATCGTCGACAGCTAAATCGGGTGATGGCTCCACAGTGCAACAGGGATCGGATGCTGCTGTGATAGGTTCCCAGACGGAGGCGTGTTCCAACGACTATGGTCTTTGGATGATGGTGCAACGACGAACTCCTCGAGACCTAATGCAATATCAAACTCACCTAGAAAATAACAGGTACAAGACGATTTCTAAGGTGGGAGGCTCGAGATATTTAGCTCTGACAGATATGGATATAAGGGACAACGATCATGTTGGAGCGAGGGAGACCACTAATCTGAGAGGGTTGACACGCGTTGGGAACCATTTTAATCTGACTGACTCAGTTAGCAACGGATAGAAACAGGGACAACATGTGGCATCAACATCTTCCGGAATAAAATGACATGCGAGGGCTTTCTTTAAGGGAAAATTGAAGAACACCACCACACCAGCTAGTAGTGTGCATACAACGACAGGAGGTCTTCTGAAGGTAGATGCGGAAATCAACACTGAGGTACCCCTAATTCCCACTTCCTAGGATAACCATATTGCGATTATTATCAATTCACACTCAGGGATGATTTGTGATAACTAATGCCTTAACGATTATTGACCAACTTGTCACAGAAAATTGCCCCATACAAGAAGGGGCTAACAATACAAAAAGAGAATATGGTGGTCGAGAGCAAGATATCTTACCACCCACTGAGCCTCTCGATAATTTAATGGTTGAATTGACACCAGAGCTGAATGACGCGCAAAAGATGGATATCCTAAAGAGTGAAAAAACAAGCAATCTCTCGGATAAAGTAACCTTATAATTCGATGTAAGGACGCTGAAACAAAACTCTAGCGTCTGATGTCAATTCTCATATGGAATTGTTAAAGAGCAGGGGACGAATGTACAAGCTATACTACATAATTATATACGTATATATAAGCTTGGAATTCTGGTTTTGTTGGAACCTCACATTAGCAGCAACAAGGCTAAAACTGTGATTAAAAAATTAGGCTTTGATCTCTCTTTCAGGGTCGAAGCTTTAGGCTTTTCAGGTAGAATTTGGTTGCTCTGGAAAAATGACGTTGAGGTCTCAGTGGTCATTGTACATAGACAATTTCTTCATACCAAAGTCAAGTATGGTGATACTTCTTTCGATTTTACACCAGTCTATACCAGCCCACAAATACCCTCTCCAAAAGTACTTTGGAGAGTATTAAGCTGGGTGGGTCATTTTAAATCCGAACCCTGGCTGGTGGGAGGCCACTTTAACGCTAAACTGGAGGCTTCGGATAAAAAGGTGGGCGCTATGGCCGCTAGAGTAGTGAATAATCATTTTAAGGAATGGGTAAATAAGTGTAGTCTGCATGATTTGGGCTTTATGAGATCGAAATTCACTTGGCAAAGAGGAACGATAAAAGCACGCTTAGATCGTGTGTTTGGATCATCATCTTGGCTTGAGGCTTTCCCCCATACGGCCAATCAACATTTACCCTTTTTTGGGATCCGACCATCGTCCCTTATTGATCCACTGAAATAGCTCTCCCCAGAGGGTACCGAGATCCCCTGGATTTCAGTTTCAAAATGTTTAGTTAAGTCATAAGGGCTTCGACGATGCAGTGACAGAGCATTGGTTACCGGTAGAGGAGACTTTCAGTAAATCCCTAACCAATTTCTCTACACACCTTATGTGATGGAATAAAGAAGTATTTGGCAATATCTTCCATCGGAAAAAAACGATTGCTTGCTCGGCTAGAGGGTATACAGAGAGCAATGCAGATTGACACGTCGAACTCATTACTAGACTTAGAGAAATGCTTGAGTGTAGAACTCTTACAAGTGTTGTGTGGGGAGGAAATATATTGGCATCAACGAGCTAAATGTGAATGGATATCAAAGGGAGATCGTAACACCAGGTTTTATCATACGATCACCCTGGCCAAAAGGACGAAATCAAAGATAGATCAGCTTTTTGATGACACGAGAACTTTAGTGTCTGATCCAGAGCAACTGAGACACCTAACAAGGAATTTTTTTTGTCCAATTATATAGTCCCGAACTTGGGAATACTCATCTGTTGCTGAATTCAGACGGGTTTCCCCAGCTTTCAGCAGAAAAGGTTCACAAGCTTGCATGACCCATTCATGAAACTGAAGTTCAGAAGACAATTCTTTTCATGAACCCAAACAAAACCATGGGTATTGATGGGTTCAATGCGCTTTTCTTTCAAAATCAATGGGATAAGGTAGGGCCCGAAGTAGTGGCTTTTGTTCAAACCATTTTTCGACTGGAACACTGGGAATAGGAATTGAACAAACTATACTAGTATTAATTCCTAAAATCCCCGCTCCTACCAATCTTACCCAGTTTAGGACCATAAGCCTCTGTATGGTGCTATATAAAGTTATCGCTAAAGTAATTATGAATCGATTGAAAGCTCACATGGACTACCTTGTTAAGGAAAACTAATGTAGTTTCATTCCTGGTAGGCAAATTACTGATAACATTATTATCGCGTAGGGAGTGATACATTCGATGCGAAAGAAGCAAGGAAAATAGGGTTATATTACTCTGAAGGTAGATTTAGAAAAAGTTTACGATAGGTTTTGTTGGGAATTCATTCAAAATACCTTAACTAATATTGGAATCCCACATAACCTCATCTGTGTCATTATGCAGTGCATGACTACGGTGTCATTGTAGATAACATGGCAAGGAACTCTTTCTGAACCGTTTAAACCTTCCCGAGGCATTAGACAAGGAGATCCGCTCTCGTCCTATCTTTTTGTGTTATGCATGGAAAGACTAGGGAACCTTATTGCTCAGGAAGTGGATCAAGGTCATTGGAAACCAATTAGATTAAGTCCCTCGAGACCTCCCTTATCTCATTTATTTTTTGTTGATGACCTAGTCCTTTTTGGTGAAGCGACGGAAACACAGACGCGAGTAATCATAAGGACCCTGGAAACTTTTTGTCAAACAATAGGACAGTGCATTAACTATACTAAAACTCGGATATTTTTCTCCAAGAATGTTTCTAGCACTACTGCGCATCGTCTTAGCCATGCAATGCAGGTTAACTGAACAAACAATCTTAGAAAATATTTAGGAGTTCCTTTAATGAATGAGTTTACTACAAGAAATACTTATCAGTACATTCTGGATAAAGGCCAAAAGAAGCTGACTGGTTGGCAATCTAGGATGCTATCGTTAGCAAGTCGAGTTACATTAACCCAATCAATAATCTCGTCCCTTCTAATTTTCACGACGCAAACGGTACGTCTTCCTCGGCAACTATGTGATGATTTGGAAAAATTAATGCAAGACTTTATCTGGGGGTCAAAGGAAGGACAAAGGAAAATCTATCTTGTCAATTGTAAAGAGGTGTGTCACCCAAAAAAGCAGGGGGCCTAGGAATTAAGCGCATTAGATCGAGTAACGATGCACTTCTTACTAAGCTCGGATGGGACTTACTTACAAGACCCACAGCCCTATGGGTCCATACCCTGAGGGCAAAATACCATTTGGATACTCATCATCTTCCGCAGACCTTAGCTAGGAACGAAGCATCGGTAATTTGGAGGGGGATATTAGCGACATGGAATTTTGTGCGTCAAGGAGCTAAATGGAAACTGGGCAATGGATGACACGTCCTTTTCTGGCTCAACAATTGGGTCGAAGATTAAGGTCCTCTCTATTTAGTGGCTCACACCACCATCCCTGAGAGCGAGCTCATTGCTACAATCTCTTATTTTACTAACGAGTGTGGCAACTGGCATTGGAATTTATTCCAACATTATCTCCCTGCCACAGTTTATATGCTTATTACGTCAATTCGTCCTCTCATCAACGACCGGGAGGAAGATCAATTGGTCTGGGGGCACACTAATCACCGGAGATTCACAATGATGTCTGCTTACGATCTTATTGAGAATATCACCACAAACGTCTTCAATAGGTCATGGGAGGAAATATGAAAATGAGAGGGACCACAGCGAATCAAGTCTTTTCTTTGGCTATTGGCAAAGTGAAAATTGTTAACTAACAAGCAGCGTGTGACCCACCATCTAACAACAGAGAATGGTTGTACCTTTTGTGGTCAAGAGGAGTCGACTCTACACGCTATACGAGATTATCCTTGGGTAAAATCATTCTAACGTAAATTTCACCATACAATGGTTGATGGGGATTTTTGCAATCAAGATGAGGGGACCTGACTTAGCTCCAATCTTCGACACCACGTGCAACTGAATCAGACAACGTGAGCTACCATTTTTGGAGTCACTTGTTGGTTTCTATGGAAATGGAGAAGTAGCAACATTTTTTAGTCGAGTTTTGTCTGGCCAGTAGATGGAACTAAAATTATCATGGCTTATGTTGATTGGATCATACAGGCCAGCGAGATGAAAAACCAGTTCTTCCAAGTACAGGGTTTACCATTAGGTACATTAGTAGGTTGGACCAAACTTATAGAAGGGCAGGTCGAGATTAACACGGATGGAGTGGTGAAACTGGAATGCAACATTGCCTCAATAGGCGGCGTTATTAGGACTTGCCAAGGTCACTGGTGTGTAGGCTTCCTACAGAATATAGGAGTAGGCAATCCTCTAACTACCAAACTTTAGGGAGTGCATTCAGGACTCATGCTGGCGTGAGAGTGGGGATATTGCTGTGTGATAGTCGAAGTGAACTCGCTAGAAGTTATTAACATTCTATCCTCATCTATTAGTGATATGACTGATATTAATTTTTTGATGACAGGCATCTGAGGGTTGATGCTTCGAGTATGGGAGGTGCAGCTTAAGCATACATATCAAGAAAGGAATCAGTGTTTAGATAGACTGGCTAACCTAGCTTCCTCAGCAGAACCGAGTCTGCATATCCTTTAGGAGCCTCCAAAAGCGTTAAGGAAGTCCTACACTAAAACATGAATGGAGCTCTTTACCGTAAAACCCTACTTGTAAGGTGATAGGAGTCGAGTGCTAGTCGCTTTTGTTTCTTTTCTTTGTAATAAAGAAAAAAAAGAAGGGGGCACCAAAGAGACAAGACAAAATGAAAGCACAATGAGATGAGACCAACGAAGAAGAGAACAAGGAGAGATGAGAGATGGGCCGAGACGAGACAAGAGCGAGACGAGACCAATGAGAAAGAAGAAAAGCAGTTTTGAAGGACAGGGCATTGCCTTTTTAAGCTATTGCTTGCGCTTCTAACATAAACTCGTTAAAAATATCTTCAACTGTTTGAGATGATGGGTTTTACTTTAAAAAAACACAAAAAAGTAAAAGAAAATTTAAGATTACGAGAAAGAAGGTACGGGCATGTGACGTCTTATAGATAACTACCTTTTATTGTTCACTTTTATAAATCAAGAGTCCCATCCTCCACTCTCGTATCCATCAATCAGCATGGCAAGACTTCTCATTTCCCTCACCCCAAATCCCCTGTCCAAGTTACCATGTCCCTACTCTGTCCAGTGGGGTGGATGTCGTCCATTTATGTGAATCCCAGTGGACCCCACATAAATGGACGGCATCCACCCCACTGAACAGAGTAGGGACATGGTAACTTGGACAGAGGATTTGATCCCCATTTTCCTGTCTTTTCTCTGCTTTGTCATTTACATGTTTGACCTCGCAAGCTGTAACTCAAGTCCCAGAGACTTCATCCAAGCCTCATGCAAGGTCACTCTATATCCTGACTTGTGCGTGCGGTGCCTCTCAAGATACGCTGAAGCCATTCAAAGGAACGATCAACACCTAGCTTTGACAGCCTTGTCAGTGAGCTTAGCCAGAGCCAAGTCAGCTGCAAACTTTGTGAGCAAGTTGACCAAGGCTCGCAGGATCAAACCTAGAGAGTACCAAGCGGTGAAAGACTGCATAGAAAACGTGGGTGATAGCATAGATCGACTGAGTGAGTCAATCGGAGAGCTTGGTCATGTGGGAGGTGGTGGAGACTTGAGGTGGCATATTAGCAACGTCCAGACTTGGGTTAGTGCTGCTTTGACTGACGACAGTACGTGCCTTGATGGGTTCGATGGCCGTGCCATGGATGGTAACGTCAAATCTGCTATCAAGCGTAGGGTCACTAAAGTTGCCCAAGTCACTAGCAATGCGCTTGCTTTAGTTAATCGATTTGCCTCTAGACACCAAAGAGCTTCATCTGGCGAACACCTTTAAAGGGCCTACGTCTCCTAATTTTGCTTGCTAGTATAATGCAGTTATCAGTGTAATATAACTAGGTATGGTATCGTATGGAACCAAAACTGGCTGTTCATCTTTGTATCATGGGTTTACTTGTTGGATTTTTGAAGAAAAAGAGAAAGAAAGATAATAGAAGCCAAACTCTATCTAATATTTCTATTGAACTTAAAATAATAACAGCCTTAAATAAACATATAAATAAACTAACCTTCCTAAATGCTAGCAACTAGGAGAACAACATGGGAATCAAGAAAGTGCCCACTATCCCACAAACTTCACAACTAACTAAGTAGATAAACATGGCCACATAATCAATAAAATAATAATTTTGAATTAATATTCAACAACCATTGCGTCTCAGAAGCTCTTGGTAGGTCCCTTTCAGCGGTTTCTTTCCATTAATCTCCCTCTAATGGACTCTTTATCAGAAACTAATTTCATTCATTTCTTCCAAATTGCATTTCTAGTGTTAAACAGCAAGAGAGTTTTTTCTAAGATTGTAGTTCCTGTTCAAGTATGGTTTGACTATGTGGTTTGGATACCTTTAAGACTAGTGATTGTCGATTGATTACTCTTTTAACTTACTGTAGAGCTTCCCTAGTTCCAAGAATGTATCAGACATCTCCCTCTTCACTTGTTTGGTTTAAAGATTAGTCTTTAACATGCTAAACAATTGAGAGATTGATAAGTTGCACATGGGGCTCCTGTCCCTCTTCCATTCTATTTAACTGATAGAATTCTATGTGAAGGGTTGAAAGCTGTAAAGCTGTCTACGTGATAACATCTGTGTAATAACTGCTAAATATCCTATATCTACCTCTTTATGTCGGCTGCAGATTTATTGTAGTCTACAAAGAAATAGGAAAAGAGGCAGATGAAGGATTAGTTCATGTGTTATAAAACTTCCCTTAAATCTTCAAAGCGAGTGCTACATATTCTGGGATTGTCTTCATTTCTTTCCTTAAATTTCTAAATTATATAAAACAGAAAAGAACTTCATATCTACGTCTTGAACAATTAAGCACTGAATAAATCTACCATGACAATTTTATGAACATCTGTGGGGATCTTTCTCGGGTCCAATATGTTTTTTGTTTTTCAACTTTTCTAATCTATGACTATCCATAAGCTGATGCAAGAACATTAGAACTTGATTGTACAATGATTTCCATATTTGATCTACTATGTAACAAAATTGAAGTGAAGCAAGAATTTAAGTTTACGGACCAAACTACTTACACTTAATGCCTTTCTGCAGCTAGTACCTTTCTTGGTGCTACAGTGCCAAGGAGATTCACAAAGACAAACAGAACAGTAAAGATTAATAAGAAAGTAACTGCAGCAGCTGGAAATTGATGTGTATGAATCACTTTCTTTCGTTTTATCACTTTCTTCTTTCTGGTTCATTAGCACTAGAGTTCTAGGACTGGAATGTTTATATATTATTGAAGGACGTTCTTCCCTAATGCTTCTGCCTTTAAAATTGGAAAAAGAAAAGAAACCTCTCTGGTTTTGTAGTAAATGGAATCTTGATTCATCAGTGAAAGCATCGATATCTTTGTTCTTCCCTTCTAAAAAGCCGACTTTTTTTGGATGGTTCGTTCTTCCAGCATAAAACATCCTACTTGGGCGACCTTTGAACGTGGGATGTCACCTGTGTACTGGAAAACCATGAATGGTCTACCCCAACTTCTGTAAGTTGTTCACTTCAAGAGCAGAATGAGCTCTGCCGTTTTCTTTCGTATGGCATAGTCTCGGACTGAATTGCTACTAATTGTTAATCTACAGGGCGAGAAGCTAAAGATTTTCTATAATCCATCTGCCAATAGGCTTGCTTCGAATGAAGAGTTTGGGATTGCTTTTAATGAAGAGTTTGGGATTGCTTAGTAAACTTTTTGCCTTTTCGAATTGAAATCAGTCTCTCCTTGAGAGACATGAGTCTCGAACGAGGTTTTCTCGCAAAAGTTTTCTCAAGGAGGTCCCAATCCTCCTTTGATTAGGTAACACAAGCAAGTAATGTTGCATTTGTTTCCACAATAGTGGTCATAGGTACATGGAGGACAAACTGGTCTCGTCGGATCCATAGAGGAAGATCGGGGCTGTCACTTGTCGGACGTGGGATGCAACCATCCACATAGCCCTTTACATTATATCCGATGAGGAGAGCATTCATCTGAACTCTCTAGGCTGGGTTGTTCACACCTGCCAATTTTGAGCCGGAAGCGAAACCTATGTTGAAGACAACTAAATTCGGCGGCAATGTTAAATCTGGAATGTTTGTTGCCGTAAAAGATGCATTGTCGGGAGCCATTAGGATTGGTAATAGGAGACCCAAAAAAAAAGAGTTTTGGTGCTATCTAAGTACTGGAAGACGCACTATAAGAGTTAAAACATTTAGTGACAAATACGAGATTTTTTGAGATAAGATAACTGATTGACACTATCGTTTGGATTAATCATGATGATTTATTTTTTTGTCAAATACAATAGTAATTGTGAAAATTTAATATCCTTCACAATTAAGTTGTCACTAATAATATATTAATAGTGTCAAATTTTCTTTTATCACTAAGTTTTGTCGTTAAAAGCCTATTCAATTTGGTGCTAAAATAATTTTGGTGGGAATAAATTGTAATTTTGGCAAAACATATGTTAGTAACTAATATTTTCTATTTGTTGTGACAAAACATAATTTGGTCATTAATATTTTTTATTATTATAAAATGGTTAATCGTCACACAATATTTTACTTGTTGTGACAAAAAATTTTGTCAATAAATATTCAATTAATTAGTG
>JANIHY010000210.1:55143831-55156298 GCA_027479065.1 Erythroxylum brevipes
GAATGCATGTCACTATGCATATGCATGTGCAAAATGATCTATTCCTCTAAAATCAGAGGCCAAAAAGTACGCGATCACAATTTATGCAGTAACAGTCCTACTCGTACCAATTTACCAAAATAACCCTCACATCGGTAACGGGATGTTACAGATCGGGCCATCCCCAAGATGTTGAGTTAAACACGACTGGTATTTACTATATAAGATCATTATCTCCTCATGATGTAGGTACGACTCTAATAACCTTGATATTCTTTGTTCATAGACACAAAACCTACGACAAAGAGCTAACTTAGGCATCGGAGTGGCAAGCCGGCAATCAACCCCTGGCGTGCCTTTATTATTTTTGCAGGTATCTTTTAGTCCAAGCTAATCGAGATCATGGATCTAAGCAACGGTGTCCAGCCCCAACAGAATCAGACTGAACCAGTTGGTGTCCGTTGTGGGGCCAAGCATCAGGGCACCACATCCAGAAGCACACAGATAAGTCAGGCGGCAGCGACAAACCCGGATGTAGCCGCCGTCGCAGCACTCGCACTGCAACGAATGGGTTTGCAATTACCTGCCACTGCCCTTCCACCGATTCATCATGATCCCCAGACCCATCCCCCACCTATCACCCAAAACTCTAGCACATACGAGCTACCCCCATTAAACCTGAATAACCACACACAATCCTCACATCCGAATGACGAATCACCACCCCAAAACCGAGATCAAGAAGAACAAAGTGTAGCTTTGAAGGATAACTCCGGAAACAATTCACACCCTCACATCCAACACCCCAAATGGTAAGAGGCGAGCATGTGGAAGCTATAAAACCTTGAGGTCTTGTGTTCGAATCCTAGAGAGGGATTCCCCTGACCAAAGAGGACAATACTAATTTATGGGGGTTGCAGGGGCTTATGGCTGGGCCTGTTTCCCCCGGACCCAACATAGCAACCCTTATAATATTCAATAAACTCGTCATGTATAGTAGACGAGGTCACAAATGTTTGTTTGATACTTTTCTATGAATAACATTATTTGCTAATATAAATATATAACTTGATATGAACTTTCTATCTTTTAGACATATAAAGATTTTATAATTTGTATGACCAATTTCTTAACTTTCCTATATGTTAATGAATAATCCTCTATCCATTCAAGGTATCTCAAAATTCATTTAACGGTAAGGTAGTAGTCTACACTTAGGTTAGATAAAGACTCTATTAATAAATGCAGTCTCCACTGTAGTAGCGATTTAAGCATACATCATGTTGCCATTTGCACCAGAATATGGAACATACTTCATAGCCTCTCTCTTAACTTCATTCTTTAGTCACAATGTCAAAGATAATCTCTCTCTCTCTCTCTATGAAAGATTGGTGTTGCGTAAGATTTATAACTTTTTAATACTAAACCTTTACACCATATGCTCAATATATGCTCTTTAAGAGAGATATAATAAGTTTTGAGATATTTCTTCATGAATTTGGATACTAATGATGAATTATGCTTCACCAAAATCCTTTTTGTCAATATATTTGGACAATAAATAACTAACCTTTTGCATTATGACTAAATCATTTGATGCAAGTAACACATCATATATATACACATAGAAAAATGATCTTAGCCCTCCAAACCTTATATCACAAGTATTCTTCAACTTTATTTTTCATAAATTTAAATGAGATGATTACCTTATCATCACTTTGTTTTCATAATCAATAATTTCATAATCACTCTAAATACAAATTTGGAAGTTAGACGGGAGAAAGTGACATTAAAGTTTACTCCTTCTCTCTAAGTAAACTCTTTAGCAGCCATCTTGACTTTAACCACTCGACCTTAACTTGATTTAAAAATTTGGGGTAAATCAACAAATTTGTACACCCAATTATGCTTAATAGAGTGCATTTCATTTTCCATTGCATCTCACTATAAATTTGCTTAAAGATAAAAACAAAATATGAAAATTAACTAGAGATCAGTATATCTAATATTATAATAATTCTCATCGATATAAACTATATAATTAGATTATATAAACTACATAGTAGATTTTCTCAACTTAGCCTTCCTCATTGAACTTGTTTGACATTATCCTATGCCATACAAACCTCATAAGTATTTGTATTAGTTTCTAGTCCTGTACTAAAGTGGTATTAGGCACAAAATCCACTTATCCTATCTGGAAAAGTGAAGTATATGAAAATATAATAGTAATAAATATACTATCCTTTGAAATATAAGAAGGACTAAACTCATTAGACACATCATATTCAAGAAACTTAATCCTTTGTAATTCTATAATTCTTGATCCACTTTAGCTAAAGTAGAATATGTAGCCTTTAGAGTAGTCTAGATAACCTAAAAAATAGCAATAAGTAGAAACATAATGCATTCTATTTTCATAAGGGTTGTATAGGCATACCTTAAGGGGCAACTCTAAATTCAAAGATAAACCAAACAAGTTTTCCAACCTTTTTATAGTTTAAAAGGTATTTTAGTTCATAATTTGTTTGTTACTCTATTAAGAATGTACAAAACTGCCTAATAGCCTTATCCAAAGGTATGCTAGATGGTTAGTCATACTTTGTATATCCGTCATCACATCTTTTAATATTCAACTTTATCTTTTGTTTATGCCATTCTGTTCAACATTACCTCATATGATAAATTGTGCTATTATTTTATTATTTTAAGCATTTGGCATATAACCATTTTCCTTGTTTGAAAATTCCATATTTTTTATAATACTCACCTCCACAATCAAATTTGGCAATATTAATTGAATTTTCCATACAGTTCTCAAGTTCACTCTTATAAATTTTAAATATATCAAGAACACTAAACTTTTCTTTAATCAAGAACACATATTCATAGTGAGAATAATCATTAATACAATTTCGAAAATATATGAAATAACAAATGGTGGGTGAACATAAGAAATGAGCATGAATAATTTCTAAAAAATCAAAACTACAAATTAACCTTTTTATTTTTGTCAACTTACCTTTGCAACAACCGATATGTGTCTCTAGATTACCAAAACCAAGAGATGGAAGAATGTTTTCCTTTATCAGTCTTTCAACTTTTTCTTTAAAGATGTGACCTAATCTTTTATGCCACAACATAAGTGATTTTTTGCTTTATCAAAGGTTTTCTAGTAACAACTTTTTGACAATATATAAAGAAGCATATATTTTATTAGGATTTAAACACGTTTTATATAAACTATATTATAAAAATGTAGTACTAATATATTTTGTTTCAAAAGATAATTGTGCACTATAGTTCTTTATTACAAAATTATAGCTTTCTTTTTTCAAAATAGATATAAAGATCAATTTTTTTTTCTAAAAGGCATTGTTTATAACTTATCATACAAAGAAAATTTAAAATCACTGCCAAGGTTAAAACAAATAAATCTTACAAAATCTACATTCACTTCTTCATTATTGCCAACCATCAGTTTTGAATCATCCTTTGTCGGTTATCTCTTTGATTTGAATCCTTACATTATCAAAATAACATAATTAAAAGTTTTACTATCTAGCTACCAAAAACCTGATATGGTAACAACATTAGATTCATGAATGAACAAAGTCAAAGAATTAGATGACAATTCATTTTTTTCTTTCTGGTGTTATAATTTACATAATTATATTTTTAGACCTCTTTTCTTATGAAACAATCATATATTCTTTATGATATCTATTGGCCCCATTACAATACTATTCTGACCTTATTCTTTGAGTGAAGGATCTTTAGGAGCCATAACTTTAGGTTTCTTGGGTTTAATTTTACATTTTGGTTTAGTGATATGTTCTTTAATTTTTCTTCCTATGCTACAAAATAAATAATAAGTAAATTAATGTCGCAAAATTCATCTTATGAGTTTTAAGTAGTACCAAGGATGGCAAAGTTTGAGGGAAGTGTATTTTGATCTTGGTAAATAATAATACAAGCATCACAAATGACTATATTTAAGGTTTTAATTTTACTATATAAATGGACCATCTTAGTGATATATTTTTTCACTATCTCGACTTAATTATATCTCATAGAATATAGTTCTTTCAAAATAGTTCTAATCTTAGCATTGGAAGAAATTTTATAACTTTGAGAAGCATTATTGAGATAGTCCTTTACTATGGTTGTCTTTCATAGTTCACTAAACAGATGGTGAAGTATAAACCTCTTAATGATCAAATAGAACATTCTAATTTACCTTTCTTGAGTTATATATGTTGTATTTTCTTCTTCTGTGCTGACAATACACGAATACCTTGACTTTTCTTGACCATGGCCATGTTAATATCCATGAATTACAAAATAAATTCCACTTGAAACTAGTTAGGGTTTCAATGATAACTTTGTTATTATTTACAAAAAAGGGTGATCATGAAATAGATAATGTATATAATCAGTACAAAAATATATGATAACAACAATACTAAAAGCCATAAATAGTATTTATAATGAGCATCTTATCTAATATATCATGAAATATTTATGAGAAAAATATATAATGCATAAGGATAAGATCTCCATATAAAAGCAGTTTAGATTACACATTATTATTTCATGTGATTCTATCACTTATTAGTATATAAATCACATAAGTGATGTCTATCCTTCCAAATAACTTTATGCACATTTTAAAATTTCGTATATGGTTAATCAATATGAATAAAAATAGAGACATCCCTCAATATGCAAGCAAAAGGCCCAAATACTAACTTTAAAAGCTATTATAATGACTATATTCTTATTGGCATTCAAATAAATTCATAATCATAAAAAATACACTTATATGTTATCTTCACGTTTTCTTTCACATGTATACACCTCCGACAAACTTACTACTGTATAATGTAAAATCTTGATTCACCTGCTCTTTGTCACATACCAATGTTAAGAAAAAATATTATCAATAACCTTTATTTAAGAATTTTCAAAACATAGATATACCAAAAATGTGATACATCATACATTGTTCAATAATAGATAAACACATGAAATAATGAAACAACATATATCTCCTGTATTTTAATTCAATTACATGAAAAATTACTTAACTATGGATTTATTTTATTTAAATTTTTTAGTTAAAACTTAATTATTAATGACAAATAATATCTAAAATTTTTACTTTATACATTTGCAGGGCTTGAAAGAAGATCCAAAATAACTTTTTAAAATTCTTAGATGTTTTATCATGTAGTACATTGAAGTCAACATACGTGTGAATGAGTGTTACATTTGTCATAATCTCATGCACTATACAAATGTGTGGGGTGCGTGCAATTCACACTAGATGCGTCTAGACCCAGCACACGTGCTCCAACCAGCACTCATGGGGG
Organism: Erythroxylum brevipes; assembly: GCA_027479065.1. NCBI lineage: Eukaryota > Viridiplantae > Streptophyta > Magnoliopsida > Malpighiales > Erythroxylaceae > Erythroxylum > Erythroxylum brevipes. The sequence continues at coordinate 55,149,189 of JANIHY010000210.1, forward strand.
TTAACGTTCAACAAATAGACTCTTTTAAGAGTAACTTTATGTCTAATCTGTAGTTCTCAATTCGATGAAATTCACGTTAGTAAATCTTGAGGATTGGGACCTGATCTTTTCATAAGTTCTTTCATCTACAGCTTCAAGGCATTCACGCAACTCGACCTGTGGGTCTGGTTAGCTCTAGTGGTGCTTTACGTAAACAACCAACATCTCGGTTATCTGAGGAAGTTTTATCACTAAAATGATTGCTCTCTGAAATGAAATTAGACTAACCCAATTCAGATTTTAGTGTAGCCATCCCTGATAAGAATATAATAAGAGAGAAGAGGGCGAATAATGTTTTGGCTTGCGGATTCTGTATCAATAATTTCCTACACTATCGCTTTTTGGTGTGATTTATTAGGTTAGCAACGAAAGATGTAGATAGGGAATATGTTACCTAGCTAGCACAGTTGCTTGGTTCAGATTTAGAAGTCTGTCTTCAAAATCATGGTTGGTTGTGACAACGTTATGCTGAAATTGAGTTCAGAACACCATAACTTAGGTTTTGTAGATATCGAGGTGGGACCACAGCCAAAAGCCAAAATTAGAGCACGTACAAATCAACAATAATTGTGAAGCACATGGTGAGTGGTGACTCAAGCCAAAACAAATACTGGGATTTCTTGGCAGCACTACGAGAAATGGTTAACGTCGAGAAAATTACGTCACGAATTGCGTATATCTCATCCTGCTTTATATATGAATCCAGCATCTCGTGCCCACTCACGTCCATATGAGTTAGACACGGCAGATATTTATTATATAAGTTTATTATCTCCTCATAACGCAAGTATAACTCTTAAAAACTCTAATATCTTCTGTTCTTAGAAAAAATTTACGATAAATAACTGACTTAAGTATCGGGGGGGTAAGCCAGCGATCAAATCCCCATGTGCCTTTAATGTTTTTGCAGGTATCTCCTAATTGAAGCTAATCGAGTTCATGGATTCAAACAACGGCGCTCAGCCTCACCAAAATCAGACTGAACCAATAATTATTTTCAAGCTTTAATTTATTTGGAATTAAGTTATCAGTTGCAAAAAACATTACATAAGATTTAAGAATTATTTAATTGAATGGTGTAGAGAGTTATTCATGCATAACTGAGTGTCGAATTGTTTGAAATTTCACATGTAGTCGTACTTAAAGCTTGTTTAGACTCAAGTTGAAATAGAATTCAACCAAGTGGTCAGGACTCGTGTCCCACATCTACTGTAAATAGGCATAGGGCATTCTTCATACGTATTCGCACTCGTAGATATTACACTGTATGATAAATATATGTGTGCATGTCATATCGTTTTATTGGCAGGTTCCTACAATGTCATACAGGCATAAGAGGTAAGAATTTACTCGCATGGTAATATTGAAATAGGAAATTCAATTTCTTTTACTATTTTTCCCCTATTATAAATCATTTTTTTACGTAAAAAAATGATGCAGAGCATATGGATCTAATAATGTTACGAGCAATTTTGCTTATATAATAATACTGAAGTAGGAATTTTTTCAAATTAATTTATTTTCAGTTAAAAATCCTGATAAAAAAACGTGTGAATTTCATAGAAGAAGAATTACTGTTTACATTTAATTTTCTCAAATAACCGTTAAAAATATTAATCATGAGGCATGGTTATTTTTAATAATTTACAATTTTTTGAATTGTTTTAAGATTTGTGCATCTTAATTGGTCTTAATCAATGATAGCATTTGAGTGGTTGATCGTTATTATTGAGTGACAACTTGTGAGGAACTCAGCAAAAAGGACTTGGGGCTTAGGGGTAAACAAAACTATAACTAAACTGGTTTTTGTTTACAAGTGTACGAAATTAAGATTTCAGAAGAAATGAGATTATGTTAAGTTGATATGGTTAACTGAAGGATACTTTAATTGTAATTTAAACCGATTGGAAGCTGTATAACCATATCCACAAAATAAGTCCACAAGGTATCTTAGGAGGGTTTCAACTCATGAGAAGGCGTCTTTAAGTCAACCACTCCCAGACTAATCCCCGCTCGCACTGGATCAACCCGTAAGGGGTAAAGTGCTGGCCAAACAAATTTTTTTCATTCTCAAAACTCGAACTTGAGACCTCTGATTAAAGGATAAGAGTGTCGAACTACTCATGCCAACCTATTTGATTATCCACAAAATATTAAACTCACTTAATTGAATATTGACAAGGCCCTGTCGAGGTCAAGGTTTGTCAGGTTATCTCCTCCTTCCAAGGGAACCACTTGCCTATAAAATTGTGCTCTGTTCTTCACTCTTAACACCGAAACTGAGAGACAGAGATAAAGAAATGGGGGTTCCATTTTTAAGGCTTATACTAATAGCCATCCTCATTCTCCAACTGTCGACACACATAAAATCAATCTCATCCACTTTTTCATACCCACCAAGCAACACAGACACAGAGTACATAAAAACATCATGTAACGTCACGCTCTACCCTAGATTATGTTACCGCACCCTCTCATACTATGCAAGCGATATCAAAGCCGACCCTAAACTATTAGCCAACACGGCCCTCAACGTCAGTTTAATCTCCACCAAGTCGACTGCGAGGTTGGCGAGGAAGATGTCCAGACTCCTTGGATCGGGTCCCAGAGAAGCTGCAGCTTTGAAAGATTGTGTGGAGGTGGTAGGTGACTCTGTGTACGAGTTACAGAGGTCTATGGAAGAGATGAATGAACTCAAAGGATATGATTTTGAGCGACTGTTAAGTGATATCCAAACATGGGTTAGTGCAGCATTGACTGATGACGAAACATGCATGGATGGAGTTAATGAGCAGGTGGGGAACGGATATGTGAAGACCATTGTTAGGAAGCATATTCTGAGAATTGCTCATCTGACTAGTAATGCCTTGGCTATTATCAATAGCTTTGCCTCGTCCGTCGACGCCAATTTCCATTAGTTTGTGTATGTTCCTCTCTTCTTTGCTTGGTTTATTGTGGTTTAGCCCTTCTGGGATTGATCGGCTATACAACTACTATACTGGAACTAATTGCAAAATGCAAAGGAAACAAGAATTTATACCAAAGTGGAGGTGTGAAACTATAGTGCTCTTCAGGTTATATGGTGGGAAATTTCAGTTCAGTTCCCATTTTCAGGCTTATACCATTTGTACTAGGTTTGCAACTATCTGATGTGTCAATTAAAGCAAGAAAAATATTCTTATGTGTTTATCTGCATTCTTGATTTTTAACCGTTACATTAAAATACTGAATGGGCCTTATAATTCATTACTTAAATATATACTTATCGAATGCAGAATTGAATGATATTGAGCATAGGTGGTGAGTTATCACTAATGAAAAATCACTACCTCATATCATAATTTTAGTTTAAATGCCAATTTGAGTACATTTATATTCAATAAAGTTACTTTTTAATATGTTTGTTAACATTAAATTGTAATAATGACAAAAGATGTGGATATATGGGAATCTTTTTATGGTTCATGCGAGAGCTCAGCCTTGAGTAGACGACGACTTTCCAACTTTCAAGGATAGTCCTTTCGATTGGAGTCTAGATTTTCTGTCTAATTTTATGGTATCTTATTGTGTCTAGTGAATCTCAGCTATTTATTTATGTGGGTCCTATATAAACTCCACATAAATAAATGTAGAGTCCGCATAAATGAATTGCTGAAATTAACTGGATACAATAAGACACCATAAAATTGAACAGAAGATCTAGTTTCTTTCAATTGAGCCAATGATTTATCCGTTGCCATGGACTATAATTTTTCACTCGGTCTTTGTCAAGAAAGCTGGAGAAATAATAAGAAGAAAAAAAAGGAAATTAATAATAATAATAATAATAATTAATAACAATAATAATAACGATGATATTTTGTTAGTTATTCTTTTAATATGTTAAATTTATATTTTTAAATTAAAAATTAAAAGTAAACTAAATAATACATTCCCTATTTATTATATTCTTAAAGAATTATCAATCTATTCCTTATTTTAATTGTTGAGTTTGCCCTTTTAGGAACAACTATCATCAGTAAGAAGCCTAACAGCTACCCATCTATTTTCTCAATCATAAGTGGGCAAGTGTTGTAATCCACAGAAAGATGATTCTGAATCGACACAGGTGGTAAATGACCAGACATTATCATAGTGCGTGTGCTAGAAAAAGAAATCATAAGAAGAAGATAGGGACTTTTCGATGATGAGCACAAGAAAATTAAAAAGGTGAAACTTGTCAAGCATGCTCGTTGTGTTTTCCACACCTTTGATTGCTTGTGGCGTTTAATCGAAATAACATGGAGATGTAATCATAATTGTCATTATATGTTTTAAAACAAAACATATAAATATACTTTTTTTTTTGGTAAGTGATAAATAAATATACTTTTTGGACAAGGTAATTTTAAATTAAATTTAATGAAAGCTAGTGGCTATTCTTAGCTTTTCAAAAACCAAACTACTAATAATTGTATAATGGTTTCTAATTTCCTTCTTTTGGCAAATCATGGCTTCTTAAATCTCAAAAAAAATAATGCTTTTAAAATGAAAAAGAAAAACCATCGATTCTAATTTCTTGGGCTTTTGTGTTCTTAGCTCAGATCTCAAGGCCCAACAAAAGAAAAGATGGCCCTGTGCAAGTCACTGAATTTATTTTTAAAAAATCATCCCACCAATGTTTGTTAAGGTATTTTTAATTTATCGATAATATTACTAATTCTTCACGAGTAAATATGTTTTCAAATTTTGATGGAAATAATCCATACAATTAGAATTATGAAAAAGAATTGCCTCTAAAACAAAGTACAGGTACAAATCAACTAAAAGAAAACAATTAGTGAATTTATATGAAAACCTTACAAGATAAAGTTCATACTATTCAAGTACAAAATGCAATGTTTTAAAATTGGATCAGAAATTAAACCAGTAAGACGAGAGGTTTAAAATTTAAAAGATTCAACGGATATTATATTGTCACAAAATCGATTAAAGATTAAATAAATTTAAAGAATTTGAAATATGATTGAAAGAAATTATCCTTATTAATAGAAGAATTTAAAGTTTAATTAACAAATATTATTAAATAAAACTCAATTGATTTATTTTTATTTATAAGAATTTATTAATTTATAAAATTAACTAATTAATTAATAAACTAATCAAAATTTAAGAACAAGAGTTACTAAAGTAAATCAAATTGAAAGGTTGAACGGTTTAAAATTTTTATAATTGAATCTATCAACCAGTTAAATTTTTTAATCATTGACAAAATGAAAAATCATTACGTAAAGTTATCTTATAACAAATTCCTGATTAAGTCAACTTTAACCTTTTATGGAAATAAATTCTCTTCATATATTTGATACTAAGGGAGTAAATCGAAAAACAGCACGGTATAATTTGTATTATAATCTTCATGCAAATTCTTTATCTGTTGGGACTTGATCTCGGAACCGGACTCCAATCGGATAAGAACAGAAAACAGAAACAAAAATAAAGTGTCGGAACGTATCAAACGGATTTCAAAACCAAACAAAAACGATATACAAAGCGAAAGTATCGAATCACAACTAATCGAATTGGAACGAAATCAGAAACCGAAACAAAGTGGATGAAAGCGAAAGAAACTAAATCAAATCGAATACAAATTCAAATCGAATTGGCTCGGAAACAAACCAAACATACGGTGCAATCGAACTGAAATACAAATTCTGACATCTGATAACATACACTTATAGAAAAACTTCGCATTGAAAACCCATAGACATTTAATCTAAGCCGATCAAATCCGGTATAAATTTTTTTCTTTTTCTCTTTCATTCATTAAAAACTCATACAAAGCAACTTAATTTTCCAATTGGAAATTCATCCTCAAATCCAAAACTCAAATCATAAGATTCTTCTTATACATTCCTACATATCCCATAATTCATCTTTTATCTAAATCTTATTATCTTTTTTTTTTCAAAAATTGGACAGCATAACAACTGTATTTCATTAAACCCAAAAATTTGCAATAGGTTTAAACACACTTCTATAATACCCAATCAAAACTCAGAATCATCGGACCTCCCGTCCGGAATCCAAAAACACATTCATATTCAATTCCCATTATCCATATCCAATTCACATTTCAAGTCACATTCATATTTCAAATTATTGTACCAATTCATAAATCAATCCAAACACAATCCAATAATATTCATATACAATCACAATTCATATTTCATAATCATACACCAATTTATAACTCAAATCCATACATAAATTCATAATTCATATTCATGTATAATTCCATAACTCATTACCATCATGAATTTAATGCTTACAAAACCTTTATGGCGCTTCAAGCCATATACAATATCAATAACCACAATCCAAAGTACACAATACATAACAATTTTAAATTTTTCAGCAACAATCTAACTTAACATAATATAATATGAACACATACAAACGGAAACCCTCATTTTCTTTCACCCGATCTTCTTCTCATCACCTGTGGATGGGAATGAGGGGAGAGGGTGAGCTTATTGCTTGTGGATAACATGTTTATAAATTGAAACATAAGCAAAATCATTTTCTAAACTTTTGTCATTTATCTCAAAGCAGGAAATTTTATCGAAAGCTTATTTTTTTGAACTTTTCAAATCATTAAAATCATTCATAATCAGTTTTCAAAATTTTCATGGTTGAAAACCTCTCTTTCTCATTCCTCAAATTTCCAAAACTTTTCACAATTTATAAATAAAATCGAAACATGAATGCATCACATATAAACACAAATCAAAACACATAACATATCAAAACGGTTTGGGTCGGTCCAAAACGGTGAACAGAACGTACTACGCTTTCCCGCATAGCGGTCCAGTGTAGCCGTGAACTTATGGGAGTCCGAAATCGGAGTTCCAGTGCCACTAGCTGCAGGCGGGCAAAGCCTATGAAAACGAGACAAGTGCACTTGACTCTAACTTATGGGACCTAACCAAACCCACATAACACATTTTTATACTTGAAAATCAGATTGCCCGAAGGCACATTTCGAAATCTCAAATTTTCATGTCATGTCATAATCAAGCATAATGTGAC
>JANIHY010000210.1:55173439-55189257 GCA_027479065.1 Erythroxylum brevipes
ACCGAGTGGCGGGGAGGGTTAAAATTTTTTAGGTTAAAACTTTTACAATTTGCAATTTAGTCCCTAGACTTTTTCAACTTTACAGTACCAACCGGTATGTTTCGGTACTGTCGGTACCGGCCGGTATCGACCGAAAACCACCGGTATTGACTGGTATTTTTGGCCGATACCGATGGTTGTCTGTTTCGTTCTGGATCCCGACTGGAACGTCGTCCGAAACGGAACAGATCTCACAACATTGTTAGTGACACTTAACCAATTAGTAAGGTCCCATACATACACTATCAAACATTGTGTTTTCATATAATTTCCTACCACTAATTTTTCTTCACTCAATTATTAAAATCCCTAAAAATAATACCATGCATGTGACCTAGTATGTCCAAAAAACAACAAAAAAATAATTTAATATTTTTACATGAGGGCCCACTTACCTTGTCTATTATGTGGATCACCAAAATGAAAACTTTGATTATGAAATATTGTAAACAATGGGTACAATTATAATACAAAAAACTATTCATTTCATATTGAGATAAAACCAAAAATACACAAAATTCAGCATGTTTAAACAAGTAAGGACCATATCATCCTATAACAACTATCTTATATTGTTGCAATCCCAGAAAACCCACTAATAGTTTTATTACGATTCCATACAACCCTCTCACTCAAAACTCTCATGTCTACTATAATATAAGTAAATGTGGTTGGATTAAGAGATTCAAGAATTTAGGATAAGGCTGGAAAAAGAATTTCTACAATTAGGGTTTGGAGGAAAAGGTTGTTTTTTTAATGTGATTTGGGTTGTTCAAATGGATTGTGATTTTGCTCTAGTGGTTCTTTTTTTATTGATTAATGAATAGTAACATAATATTTAAATTATTGTTTTGATTAATTGGTTCATAAGTGAGAATCAAAATAATTTTGTGGTTCAAACTCATATTTTATTTTTAGATTAGTGAGAACTACTATCCACTAGTTCTTATTTTGTGCTTTAAAGTAGAAGCCCTGTTAGTGAATCCCTTAATTTCTTTAGCTAGTATACAATGGTCAACATTATGATAGGTTAAAGACAAATTAAACTAGAGTATACAAAAACAAAAAAATAATACAACCAATAATTACATATATGTTCTATTGTTTGTTATGCTTACATCCAACAAATGTTCTTTACCTATGAACACCATCCTAGTTAGTAGAGAAAGATTATGGTCAATTGATTGTTGATAATGTAGAAAAGAAACAAAAATTTCTTCCAATTATAAGTTTTAGTAGAAATTTTGCTTAAGTAGTTCATCTTACTTCGATTTGATGAACAATCTTTACAACTTGAATCCAAATAGCTTAAACCAAGGCTAAGGGTGGCCTCAAGATTGTATTGATGACAAGAATCAAATGAAGCCTCAACACACAATGAAAGCTTTTTGTTAAGACATCTATCTCTTTGTTAGACATCTACATTAGTAGTCTTTTACCCTTTGACCAAATACCTTGGCATGAAGAAACTTTCTATTAAGATCGGTACCTCCTCACTTTAAATTTTTTTCTTAAATTTGCAATCTTGATAAGGAATTTGGAGGTGCAGGTAGGTGTCATAATATCCTTTTCCTTATCTTCCTCTCCCTAGCCAACTCTATTAGACCTGAGACCTACATTGTCTTTAAATATTAATTGCATTCTTTAAATAATTCCCACTAAAAGTAAATGTATATGTTGATACATTATCAAAACTATAGTTAGTTCTCTTTTTATAGTTGTTGAAGACGTACTTTTATTAATGTTTTAAAAATTAGATCGAAAATTAAACTAGTAAGATAAGAGGTTTAAGATTTAAAAGACTCAACTATTATTAAAATATTGTAAAATTGATATATAATAAATAGTGGATACAATTGAAGAAGGAGACTATTCTTGTTCATCGAAGAAGTTGAAGTTTATTTGAAGAAGGAGATTGTTAAATGAAAACTAACTGATTTATTTTGGTTTACAAAAATCGGTTAGTTTACAAAAATTAATTGATTAATTAATAAATCGACTGATTTTTAATAACAAAGATTATTAAAGCAAATCAAACTAGAAAATTTGTGAGTTCAAGATTTTTACAACTGAATTGGTCAAATCATTTTAGATTTTTAGTCATTGATTTTTTAGTTGTTACTTGAGTTGCTACTATATTCAACCTTAACCATAGTTACACTAAATCAGAGACAGAACTAGATAAAGCATATCTCCAAAAGCTAAAACATCCTAGTATATGAAACATGACTCGTATAAAATTAATCTAAATGGAGACTCGCAGTAGAAAAGAAGAACATTTGGGAAAAATCTAGATGCAAATTTCAATTACACTAAAAGAATTCTCTCTAATAACAGAATTAAAAGCTCTACAAGAATTTGGATTATAGGCTATAAATTACCATGATTAAAACTCTCTAAGTAGGATATAGTAGTAAAAAACATGAAAAATGAAAAAGTGTGGCCTTTTATATCATCTTCACTAGTTAAGATTGACAAAATAGAGGGTTGATATAAACTTGACCTTTTGTTCTCCAAGATATGTCAATCCTCGAAAGCAATATCTAACGAATACAAGAGTCAAGTCATTGAGCAGTAAAATAGGATATTCCTCATAATCAAATAGCTAAGAGGAGATTAAATAATAATAATAATAAGAAGAAGAAGAATAAAATTGATTAAACTAGGTTAATGTGATAAAATAGAATAAAAGAATTAATTCTTAGTTTGAGATAGGCCTCTTTTTAATTAAGACTAAAGGAATATATTATTAATACATACTTTTTATAGGCTTAACAGGTTAAAATTTTAAGTCATTCTATCAAATATAAACAAAGGTAACATAGTTAAAGATCATGATCAAAGTAGTAAATACGAAAACAAAAACTTATGTTAGAGCTTTTTCTTAATAATTGTTATAATATAAACTTATATAGTGTTTACATGCACATTAAGTCCTTTGGAAGATGAAAAATGGAAAAACTGCAATCCATATTAACTAGATCTGAAAGTGAAAACCTAGGTTAAATAACCTTTCATTTAATTGAAGAAACTACACATTATAAAGAGATGACAATGTTTTTAATTAATATGACCTTTTTAATGGGAAAAAGGACAATTCATTATTAGTATAATATAGTTAATTTTTTTAGATGGAATTAGCTACTACACATGATCTTTGATGTGGATTATCCAACTATAAGAAATTGAAATACTTTTGCGAGCAAGGATATTGATATCTTCATATTTACTATAACTAAAATGCATATACGAGTATGGCTGGCATTAGAAACCAAAACGACATGGTTAATGAGTAATACATACATTGCACTTTTTTTACAAGAAGTCATATATTAAAAAGGTTATATTAATCACAAATGAAATCAATAATTTTTCTTTCAAATTGCTTTATACTAAAATATAGATATATTTTAGTATAAAGTGATAATTAACTACCATATAGACATGCTAGAAATACAAATTTTAACTTAAAGTTACAAATTTTAACTCAAGTCGCTTTAAAAACTCCTGAGTTTTGAACTCACTTACAACCTTAAGCTGTTAATAGAAAATTGGGGAACTTCTAAATGATAATTGTAGTATGACAATTTTCTTCTCGAACCTCATTTTAAAAAAGACTTCTTTACTACTATTTCTATTCATCATAGCATTTAACAATAATTACAAGATACAGTGAGAAGTTGATCTAGAGTATGATTTTACAATGACTAGTATGAAAATTAGTAATTTTATTCCTATTGTTGGTTTCCAAATATTATTATTTTCTATTATCAATGGTTGGTGCTAGTAATAGTCTTAAGTATGTAAAAGTTATATCTCAAGTATTTGTTAGTACTTAGAGTTCATGCATGTTTTTGTATTTCACGATGCATTTAAGATTATTCTTATTCAATAAAACTATTCATTCTTCAATTTTATATTTTGTGCCTACAACTTGTTTGTTGAAAGTCTTGGTGGTAAAACCACCTTTATTTTTATTAAACCCTTGACTATGGAACTCAATTATGGCTTTCATCATTAGATCTTAGTATAGTTGTAACACAACTAAAAAAACTATAAATTTGCTTTTAAAATATGGCAGTGAAATTATGTAAAAACACAATTCACCATTTTAATTGTCATATATTTATGATGGTTTTATATGCTTTTACTAACTTGTTTTTAGTTTTGATATGTTCTAGTATCTATTCTATTTGCGTATACTTTTGTAAATAAAAGTAAATAGAGCATGACATGTATTAGAGAGATTGGGATACATTTATTATAAATATATACTTTCCTTTTTCCTTATTTTCTCAATTCAAATTTAGTTATATTTTAGATGCTTCATATCACAACATCCAAAGAATGGTATCAGAGCTTGACTTTAGCATTGTTATTCATACGACAGTTAGATCTAGTTAGTGAAAAAAAATAACTTCAATAGAGAAGTTCAGTGGGAATAATTATGAAAGATGAAGATGATGGCAATCTTAACACAAGAAGATTATTTGGAGGCCATTTAAGAAAGACCAATAAAGATCATAGATGACAACAAATGGAAGAAAATGATTGATAAGGCTATCATCAATCTACATTTAGGTCTAGCTGATGGATCTTGTCAATTTTAGAGGAGAAAAACATTTCAAAGAATATTTGGCATGCACTAGTAAAACTGTACAAGTCTAAGTCACTTCACAAAAGATTCTTTTTAAATAAAAGACTCTACACTCTTCGAATGTCAAAATTTATTTTAGTGACAAAGCATATCAATATTCTCAATACGCTATGTTTTAAGCTTTCGTAGTCAAGCTACAAGTAGATGTAAATGAAAATGCAGAACTTCTTCTTCAAAGTTTACCAAATTCGTATAGTTAAATCATCTTCAATTTGACTAATAATATTCTTTTAGACTATCTAGTCCTTGAAGATTTACCGTCGCTATTTTAGTAGAAGAATAAAGCACAAGAATAAGCAGGATAAATTGCTAAATTTCCAATAAGCAGAACAATTATGGTAAGAAAGGCACACCAAGGAGTGTTGGAATAAGAAGAATGCAAAGAAAAATACAACCCAAAAAGGTAACTGTACGAGTACCTCAGATGATAGTGAAATCCTTTTTAGAGAGGCAACAGTAAAAGATATAAATCATTTTACTGATATCTAGCTTTTGGATTCAAAGGCCATTCAGCACATGGCCTCTCGAAGATAATGGTTGAACCAATACAAATCACTCTAAGAAGGATCTATATTTATGGGTGATGATTATGCCTTAGACATTGTTGGTATAAATATTATTAACCTAAAAAAGTAGGATTGTACGATTCAACCATCCAGGAGATGAGGTATATGAAGGGCTTGAAAAAATATAGTATCTTTAGGATAATTGAAGATATTGAGTGTAAAATCCAAGCTAAAAATTTGATCATGAAAATAGTCAAAGGTACAGTTGTGGTGATGAAATAAGAAAAGGTAGCTTCTAATATGTACATGCTCATAGGAGAAACTTTAAAAGAAGGAGAAGTATTTATTGCATTAGCAACTTCGACAAAAAAAATCAACAATGATGTGGAACCTTAAACTTAGCCATATATTAAAACAAGGATTGAAGATTCTTATAGAACAAAAACTTACTAGTAACATAAGGCTTACAAAAGGGTAATGATATTTTTTTCAGGCAATACAAATTAAAATTCAATAGTTCCACTTTTATAGACAGTGCTAGTTTAGAGTTTATCCATTTTTTTATGTTTGGCAAGCATCGGTTTCATCATTAAGTGCTATAAAATATTTTGTATCTTTCATCAATGATTACTTTAAGAGATGTCAGGAGTATCTAATAAAAGAAAAGGAAGACATGTTTTTTGTTTCCAAGAATTTCAAAGCACATGTATAACTTGAAACTAGGAAAAGAATCAAGTGACTATGGTCAAATAATGGAGGATAATATTTTAGTGATAAGTTTGACATATTTTGTAAACATAAGGCATCAATAAGAAGTTTATAATATTGTACACTCCTCAGTAAAATGTAATAACAAAGCGAATGAACAAAACATTGCCAAAAGATGAAAAAGCAATGTTGAGGACTGCAGGTCTAACTATATCATTTTGGAAATAAGTAGTAAAAATTGTTTGCTATGTGATAAATCAATTTCCATAAATATTAATTGGATTCAAGACATTAATGGAGATGTGGACTGTTAATCTCGCTAATTGTTCATCCCTCCATATATTTGGATGTTTTGTATATTTGATGTATAATTCCCAAACAATGTCAAAGTTAGATCTAAAACTATGATATGATATGTTAATGGAATCAAAGGCTATTGCTTATAGGATTCCACTGTTTATAAGGTAATAATTAGAAAAGATTTCATAATTATGGAAGATAAGTTACAAGAAAGGAAAAAGTAACACTTCAAAGGATAAACTAAAGACTACTACAATTTAAGTTAAAGAATGACAAGAACAAGAAGATATAGAGTCTTTAGAGTATAAGGAATAAAAAAAAGTTGAATTCTTAACTCTAGAGGTTCGATGGTCAGCACGGGAAAGGAGATAACTAGCTTGACACTCAAAATACATTATAGGAGGTAATGTTGCATATTGTTTACTAATAAAGGACGGAGAACCATTAAATTTCCATGAGGCTATAAAAGGTAAAGACACTTGTCTCTTAATAGAAACAATGTAAGAAATTTAAAGCAGTTAGATGTTAAGGCCATGTTTCTTTATAGAGAACTTGGAGAAGAAATGTATATGCTCTAACCAGAAAGGTTTGAAGAAAAAGAAAAAGAAAACTTGGTTGACAAGTTAATTTTTTTTATATGATCTTAAACAAGCATTTAGATGTTAGTATCCTTCACCATAAGCCTTTGATACAACATACTCAATTCAAATTCTTGTACTGAAGTCACAAATTTATATATTGATGACATTTTTGTAACAGGCCTCAATAAAGATTATATTAAAGAGTTGCAACAAAATTGGCTAAGGTGATTGAAATAAAAAGACTTTGGACTAAAAAAAAACATTCTAGTGATGCAAATTTATCCAAAAAAACAATAAGAAGATTTAGCTTTCTTAAAAGAATTATTTGAAGAAAATCTTACAACGTTTCAATATATATGATTGTAATCCAATTCTACCCCTCTTCATATAAATTTCAAGTTATCTTCAAGTATGAGTTCTAGCAAAGAAATAGAGAAGATGGAAATATCTCGAGTACCATATGTATCAGTAATGGGTAGCCTAATGTTTATTATGATTTGTATAAGACTAGATATTTCATATACAGTGAGAGTGGTTAGTCTATACATGAAAAATAATAGTAACGAGATTTGGAGTACTACAAAGAGGATCATGAAACATATTAAAGATACTTCAAATACTGCATTATATTTTGGAGGATTATATTTTATTATCAAATGCTATGTTGATTCAAATTATGTAGGTGATTTTGAGAAAAGCAAGTCTACCACAAGTTATGTGTTTACTTTTATTTGAGGAGTTCTAAAATAGGCCTCGCAATTGTAACTATTGTGGCCACTTGTACAATAGAGGTAGAATATATTACATTTACATAAGTTAGTAAAGAGGCAATTTAATTGTAAATGCTAATAGAGGAGCTCGGACACAAACAAAAAATAGATGGTTTTGTTTTGTGATAGCCAGAGCATTTAACATTTAAAAAAGAATCTATCATTTCATCTGAGGATAAAACACATTTGAGTTCAATATCATTTTTTTAGAGAAAAAGTGGAAGAAGGAAGTATGGATGTTTAGAAATTTCATACAAGACAACATGGTAGATATGCTAACAAAGTCGATCAATGCCAACAAATTCATATGGTGTTGATCCTTTATTTTTCTAACAAATAAATAAGTTGTATGAATAAAAAAAAGGCGAAGATAAATGAGAGCAATAGTTGTGGTAAAGCCACCTTTATTTTTATTAAACCTTTGATAAAGGAAATTAGTTATGGCTTTTGTCATTAGATCTTAATATAGCCATAACACATTTATGAAAAGATGTAAAACAATATCTAGTATATGGCAGTGGAATTGTGTAGAAACATAATTCGCTACTATCTATATAGGATAGTTTCATATGCCTTAACCAACTTGTTTTTAGCTTTGATATACTCTAATTTCTATTGTATTAGTTTATTCTTTTGTAAACAAAAATAAAGAGAGAGTGGAGTGTATTAGATAGATTGAAAAAAAGTTTCTACTAAATATGTACTCTTCTTTTTCAAAATTGTCTTGTGTTAATTCCTTTTATTTCCTTAAATTTCTCATCTCAAACTTAGTTATACTTCAGGTGCTTTATATCGTAACATACTAATAAAAGGTCTTTTTTTAAAATTTTACCTCTTTGTGCTTTGCTAAAGAGAGCAGCTTAAGAAAACTATTATCTTATAATCTAATATGAAAGTACTAATAGAGTGTCCATAGATAACAATAATGTGTTTACTGATCTTTCCATTCATTTTCACCAAATTGAAAACTAATTTTCCTTTTCAAGACATAAAATTTTATAGAGAAGTGTTATAAAATAATTGGAGTTTCATCTAAAGTACTCAAAGAATATGGAAAGAAAGATGCTAAAGCTCTTTCTTCATTTAATAATTTTTTAAAAAGCCATTTTCTTAAAGTCAAAAGAACCATATAGTTTGCTTCAAATATGTTATCAATAGGCTTATATGTAAACTAAGGAAAGTTAAGAACTAGGTATCATTTCATTGTTAACATTAAACAAAACTCTTATAGTTAGTAGAATTTGGAAAATTTTGGCCAACGAAGAGATTATTTGCGCTCAGTAGATACACACCTATTTTCTCAAGGGTAAAAACCTACAAACAATCAAAATTAAAGTCACTCATTCTTGGTTTATATCTTAATTACTCAAGATTAAGGACTAGTTTAATATGAACATTGTTTGTAGAATTAGGAATGATGAATAAAGTTCATTGTGATTTGACAATTGGAGTAAATCAGGTCCTCTTTACAAGGCTAGCTTATACTAAACTTTAATGCACTTCTTCTTTCATTTTTCTTTGGTCAAAGTGCTAATAAATGACAATGAATAGACCTCTAATGCATATGAGTTTAGGAACTGCATTACAGACAAGTCTTAATATGGAATGGATGATTCTTATATTTGATAGAAACACCATTACGATAAATTTACCAATGCCTCTTGTTGTTACTTTATATGTCTAGTGCAAAAAGATTATTCTTAAGATATATTTTCTTATGTGACTTATTTGCAAACAAAAACTTAGGACACTAAATAAACCAAGGTTTCTTAACATATAACAAACTTGTTTATGCAAAAAATACCAAAAATCCTTTGCTATTGGGATTACCTGCCATATTTGCATTTGTATATCCTTCTAGAATTAGCTCACAATTTTCAAAACATAAACACAATCTAGAACTGCCTTGCAAATATTTGAAAATCCACTCTACTGATTCCTGATATACCTATCCTAAAATGGATAAAAATCTACTGCGATATCTTGTATAGTGCACATTATAGTATACATTAAGGAGTCAACAACAAAGGAACATGGAATTGAGGATATACCATCTTTCTCCTTTTTGGTGGTAGCACATGCTCACTTGCTCAACTTGAAATGAGCTACTAATGACATACTAATTTGCTCGACATGCTTCGTATTGAACCTTTTCAGCATTCTTTCAATATAACTCTCTTATGATAACCCTAGTTTTTCGACTTTCTCATCATGAATGATCTCTATGTCCAAAATCTGTTTTATGGGATCCAAATATTTCATGTCAAAGAACTTGGACAAGTCGTCCTTCAACCTGTAAATCATGCTAATATATGTCCTATCAAACATATCTTCTAAATATAAAAGAAAGAAAATGAACTACCACCAAGATTTTTTTTATAAAAAATATACACAAGGATCATTCAACATTTGCTTATACCCACTTGTCATAAACAAATCAAACTTCTTGTACCACTACCTTATTGCCTGTTTAAGCCCATAACGACTTTTTTTTAACTTCTAAACAAAGTCATGTTTCCTTTTGACGTTAAACCCTTCCAATTGCTCTCTACAAATTTCCTCATTTAAATCACCATGTAAGAAAGCAATCTTAACATCCAGCTGTTTGAGTTCAAGATCTAAACTAGTACCTAAGTCTAATGTAGTATGTATTGACGTCATCTTGAACATTTATGAGAAAATCTCATCATTGATACCCTTGTTTTGATTGTAATCCTTTCTCACTAACTTATCCTATACTTCATTAGCTTGTTACCATCTTTTTAGATCTTGAAAACCTATCTATTCAGTGTTTTCTTACTTTTTGGAAAAAAAATCACTAATTCATAGGTCTTATTATTCTTCATTAAGTCCATCTCCTTTTGCATTGCCTTAAGCCAATAATCTTTATCCCTGAGCAACTACATTTCTTGAAAATTCTCTAGCTTCCTGTCAGTAGTGACTAGGAGAAATTTTGAACTAAGGTACCTTCTCAAAGACTTCTTCTCACTAGTTGACCTTCAAAATTGGAAAGACACTCAATGTTGCTTTCTAGCCACATAATAATCACAGTGTAGAGAAACCATAGTCTTTGCTAATAACTTGATCCCTTTCCTACTAACGCGCCTCAATATCTGAAGTCACAAATTTGATGAAGTCTTTACTTGAACTGCATGTGATTCCCTGACACAACTTCAAGTATGTTTTATATAAGATGCAAAGTAAACTCACCATGAACAACCGTCCATGCTTCATTAAACAACTTCCACTTACAATCTCCAAAAGTGTGTTAATATCCCTCTTATTTTAAGCATATTCATAGATAACAAATTGAGACGCAAGTCTAGAATATATCGTACACCTCTCAAAGTCAATATGCACTCAATATCAGTTTAGACTCAGATGTTACCCATGTTGAGATGCTAATAAAATTTTAATTACCATCTTCACGCTTCTAAAATCACCACTCTTGTAATTAATGAAATACTCCCTCTTTAATTATAAATCCTATATTAGTATATAAAACACTTCTTTATATAATTTCAATTGTAAATTTCCCACACTTTACTTGCCTACTACTCATACTTGCAGAAGCCACCGTTGACCAAGTTCCCAGGCTATGGCTCGTTAAGATGGTAGCAATTTCATAGCCCGTTGAGGAAGGTAAAGAGTGTAGCTGGATTGAGAATATATTTTTCTGTGCATTTTTGAAACTGCAGTGTATCACAAATACCACTCCCAATTATCCAGCAGAGCTCAAACGAAATACCTTTCAATTTGCATGCATTCTCCCTTAAAAGACCAGAAGAAATGTAAGACGATATCTACATAGCAAAAAACCCCGACTGACATGCAAAGGGTTATTTTCACTTGATAAAATACATGATACAAGATAAAATCCATATATTTAAAAGATTTTCATGCTCAACCCATAAATATATTACTTTTCATGTTTAACCCGTAAATATATTACTTTTTTTCTTTCTGTACAGCAGTTAGCAGGCCACAAGTTTCTACCAATTAGCAACCAAAAATTAGAGTTGTCAGAATATAAAAATTCAATTAACGAACGGAAATCTTTCCGGAAAGGTTAACAAAAATGCTCGAAACTTAACATTAACGATTTCCTATCCAAGAAAAAGCAGTCCAGTGGCCCACATGAGAGAAGGGCAGAGATTTTATGAAGTCTCAACATTTTTCAATACACAAAAATATATCAGTTCCTTGTAACTCAAATTCACACTGAATATAATTCATTAATGAGTAGGCTGACAGCAGGTTAATGGAACTGGTTATTGACCTCCATCATCTTACTTGCACGATTCCTGCATTAATGAGCTTCTGGATCTTATTCATCACCATGGGATTCTTCATGTGCTCCTGAGCTGCATTAGGATTCTCTTGGAAGTCAACCAGAACCTGCAGGACTCAGCAATAAGATACATTAAGACACTGAAGAAAATGAAAATTGTACTTTTTTAGCCACCCGTTAACAGATCAAAACACAACTCCATTGTTCCTCACCTGTCTCATTACAGGATCTGAGAGAATATTTTGAACTTCTGGGTCTTGCATTCCCTTGGCCTGCAGATGGAAGAAGCTTGTGACCCTTTCTATTCACAAAAGTTCCCAATTCGGAGAGATAAAATAGAAACTACACAAGTCTAACCTGTCTCTCTTTGAGCTCCTCAGGTGTTAAATCACCGCGACTTGCCTTGTTAAGTTGCTCCACACATCTGCAGCATTATTGACAGCACAATTCAGGGATATTTCTCAGCAGGCACTCAATTGACATTTTACACACCAGATCTGATTTTACCTTCTCACGCCATCTAGCAATTCCTGGTTCTGAGGCTCATGCTTCAGACCTTCCTGGTAGGTTTCCAACGCTTTGTCATACTCTTTCATGAAAAATTTAATTGCACCTTTCCTTGTATATCCCTTTGCAAAGGTTGGATCAAGCTCAATGCATTTTTCTGCATCCTTTAATCCTTCAGGTAAGGCCCCAAGCTTGGTGTAACAAGCAGCTCTATTACTGTATGCCTGAAAGTATAAACCAACGACTTTACAGAAGGAACTCACTACTAAAGCTCTGAAAGAAAAGTTTAGTAAATAATTCTTACTTTCGGATCTTTAGGGTTTCTTCTCAAAGATTCTGTATAATGCTTCACAGCCTCTGGATATTTTTGCTGCTTGAAGTATTCGTTACCTGCAAAGCATTGTACAGGGAGACAAAGAATGAGATATAACCATGATGCTTTTAATTGACATGAAGGAGAGGAGTATACTTTAATGATCATAAAGTACTAATACCGAACAAGGAACCAGTATGTGTGTCAAAAGGAACGATCTTACAACAAATGCAGAACACAAAAAGAATACCTTTTTCTCGCTCCTCATCAGCCAACTTTGGATCAAAATATTCTTGTAGCTCAAGTTCCTTTTTTTCCTTCTCAGCCTCATTAAGCTTCTTCAATGTGTCTGGATTGCGGTGCTCTGTTAGAGCTTTCTGAAATGTCTCAATGGCAGGCTCATAGTCCTTTGAGCATTTTGCCATTTTCACCAAGGCAGTTCCCTTCCTTGTCAAAGCTCTCGCTATCATTTTGAAGTCGGACCTAAGTTCTCGTCCCCTTTCAACTGCTTTGTCACAATCATCAATGCATTCTTCATACTGCAAAATGCAACAAGTAATCAGAAAGATATCAAAAAAAGAATGAAAAAAATTAAGTTTAATTGCAGAAACAACCCATGTCTAACTTGTGTTATTGTGCTTATTGTAAACTGGCAGCATTAATTTAGTTAATTCGAAAGCAAATTGAGAACTCAAGTGATCACATAAACACGGGACAAAAAGGAATCACTACAGAAACCCAAAGGTAAACTCATATACTGAACTATATGCCATCACTAGTAAACAGACACAAACCTGGAGTTTCAGCTGTAGCTGTGGGTCAGCAGCACAAAGACCACAACACCCGGATGCAAATCCAGTTTATGAAGTTCGATAATTAAACTATTAGTCATGTACACACAAAACACAGACCTAACCTCCATCCATTAGCAACTTCCGAAATAGAATTGGCTATCATTTGAACTCTCAAAACTCCAGGGTTTATTCTTATGAATAGCATGGTATGCAAAAGTGAAGTTTGACAACTAAACATATAGTGTCAGCAATTTAAGAAAAAAATGTCGAGGAGAAGAAGCAGGGGCGGCGAGTAGATGGAGGGAGAAGAGAAAACTTCCCTTACAATCAACAATGCAGTTGAAATACTCAAAAGAGCTAAACTTTCCAATCTCTAATTTTTCATTGTTCCACTGGACTCAAGTACCATACTTAAATCCCAAGTCCCACACTTCACTCATGTAGCACCTGTGCCGTCATTACGATCATCATCGTTGCACATAAAACATACAGCCCTAACGCTCACCAAGCTGTAATTTTTCGTCGTTTTAGTACAACAGCATCTTATGAGCAAATGTCATAGTCATGGTCAAAACCAAAATTTTAATAATGATCAAGAAAAGATAAAGAAACCATCAGCAAAATTTAAAAAAAATGCTTCAAATGTAGTCACGATACAACTGTGACGAATCGTTTCAACCATTATCATGTTATCATAGTAAAGTATCATTTTTGATCATTCGCTCAACACACACACACTGGTTCTTACCTTGCCCATCTCCAAGTAAACAGCAGCGCGATTGGTCAAAAACGAAATGTCCTCATCATCAAGCTCCAATGCCTTGGTATAATGCGCAATCGCAGTCTCAAAATCCTTCTTCTTATATGCTGCATTCCCCAGCTCTTTCTCTTTAGCCGCTTGCAGTTTTCTGTCTCTCGACTCCTTCTCCTCCTCCTTCTCCTCCTCCATCGGCTCAGGAGTATGCTCCGGCTTTGAAGCCTTCACCGGCTCCGCCTTTCTCTCCTTTGGCGGTTCAGCGTCCGGGACGTCGACATCATCACCAGCATTAGGAGCTCTGAATTTCACGTTCAGCAACACTCCCAAAGCTTGCATTACTCTTTGATCCTTCAAGTACAGATTCAAATTACTCGGATTATTCTGAATCTCCTGCATCATTTTCACAAAATCCGGCTGCTGTAAAAAACTCCTCGTCATCGGATCGGCGGTCAGTTTCGTCCACATTTCCGGCCCAGAAAACGCGTCGCCGAACGGATTTGGTTGAGAAGTCGCTCTTGCCCTGGGAGCCGCGGCTTGAGCGTCGGCTAGACCAGACTTGAGAGCTTCATTGTTAGGGTCAAGCTCAAGGCCCTTCTTGTAGGCGGCTATCGCTTCGTTGACTTGATGGAGGCCGAAGTGAGCAGCGCCGAGCCGAGAGTATCCTTTGGACCAATCCGGCTTGAGTTCCACCGTCTTTTTAGCGTCGGCGAGGGCATCGGCATAGTTCTTGAGAGAGGCATGGGCAGCTGATCGGTTTGAATAAAGGACGTGGTTGTCGGGGCTCAGGGATATAGCTTCCGTGAAGTGCTTGACGGCGGCCGAGTAGTCGCCGGACGAAAAGGCGGTGTTCCCTCTGGCCTTAGCTTCGTTGGACATTGATTAAAGAGGTTAAGGAGAAGGTCTCGAGTGTCTCTTGGGGAAATTTTGGTAAACAGAATGGAGATTATGAAGAGAAGTGAAAGAAATTATAGAAAAGGAGAGTGAGAGACCAGAGGGTTCTGGTGTTTCGAAAGACGGAAAGAGGCTGGCTGGGAAGGGGGTTCTGGAATGTTCTTCGGCGCACGAAGACCGAATGGGCTGTGTTTGGTAACAGTTGATTAGTGCGCTGATTAAATACTTCTCTGTAATTATTACTAAAGAAAGGTAAATAATCCCTTCGTCCCATCAAATCTTTTGTTTAACTTACGTCACATCAATCCTGTTTAATTAAAATTTAATATGTAAATAATATTTAACGAAACAAACATTATAACTGAAACGATCTAATCGTTTCGTCACATCAAATTCTTTATTTCACTTATAATATTCTAATTCTGTTTTATTAAATCTTATTCCGTTACATCAAATCCTCTATTTTACTTCCGATATTTCAATTCTGTTTTATTAAATTTTATTTATATATTTATATATGGTCTACTTAAATGTGTGAATGAGATTTAATGAAACATGATAAGAATAACATAATCAGAACAGAAGATCTAATCCTTTCATCACATCAAATCCTCTGTTCCACTTTTCATTAAATCTTATCCATATATTTATGTAAGATTTACGTAAATATATGAATGAGATTTAATAAAACATAGTTTAAATAT
>JANIHY010000210.1:55279202-55291490 GCA_027479065.1 Erythroxylum brevipes
CAGAAGCCTAATATGTGGTGACATTACAATGTGCCTTATCATGTAATTTATGTACCAATGGACATTTGAGAAATAAAATTTTATTAACAAAAAAATGTTCCAATTGAAAACATGTCCATTATACAACAAAATGTAACCCAATGGAAAAACTAAACCCTACGTAAACCTAAACTCATCACATGAGCCTTAAACAAATCTCGAGGAATAGGTTTTGTTAAGGGATCAGCTACCATGTTGTTAGTAGATATATACTTTATAGCAACCTCCTTATTTTTAATGGCGTCTCTTACAAAATGATAACGCCTTTTGATATGCTTAGATTTTCTATGAAACTTTGGATCTTTAGCAAACTGTATGGTTGCAGTGTTGTCACATAACATTTCAACCGGATCATTAACTTTAGGAGTAAGATTAAGATCCTAGAGAAACCTTCTCAACCATATTGCCTCCTGAGTGGCAAAACAACAAGCAACGTAGTCTGTTTTCTTTGTTGATAATGATATACAGTCTTTGCTTCTTGTTGCACCAAGATATGGCTCCCCCTCACAAGGTAAAAACATATCTTGAGGTTGATCTAGACTCATCTGGGTCACCACCCCAATCGACATCCGAATATCCCCTCAACCTTAAATCCCCGCCTGATAACAAAGGACCAGGTCTGAAGTACCATACAGGTAGCAAAAAATTCTTTTGATTGCTTGCCAATGAGTAGGTTCTGGGTTACTTTGGTAACAACTTTCCAAACTAACCACAAAGTAAATGTCAGGCCGTGTACACAACATAGCATACATTAAGCTTCCTACAACACTAACATAGGGAACATTACTCATTTTTTCTATTTCCTTATCTATTTTAGGGCATTGATCAAGACTCAAGGTAAGACCCTTTTCAACTGGAATGTCAACGGGTTTGGAATAATGCATTCGAAAATGTTTCAAGATTTTATTAATATATGCTTCTTGACTTAAACCAAAAAACTTCTTGGGATGATTTCTTGTTATTTCTACACCTAAGACATACCTAGCTTCACTCATGTCCTTCATATCAAAGACAGAGGACAACCACTCTTTAGTGGTCTTGAGCATCTCCATATTATTGCCAGCTAGTAATATGTCATCAACATATAAAGTAAGAAATAAAATTCCACTTTTTGTTCTCTTGACATACACACAGTGGTCTTCTAAAATCATGACTAAGCCAAAATAAGTAATGGCTTCATGGAATCTAAAATATCACGATCTGGAAGATATTTTGAGACTATATATAGATCTATTAAGACGACATATTTTGTCTTCTTGACCTTTTGATATGAAACCAATAGGTTGATTCATATAAATCTCTTCCTCAAGGTTACCATTGAGGAAAGTAGTCTTTACATCCATTTGAAATAACTCTAGGTCCAAATGGGCAACTAGAGCCAAAAGTAAGTGAATAGAGGCAAATCTCATCATAGGAGAAAATATCTCTTCATAATCTATAACCTCTATTTAGGTATAGCCTTTTACCACTAAACGGACCTTGAACTTTTCTATCGTTCCATCCGCTATACGTTTTATCTTGAAAATCCACTTGTTTCCAATTGAATTTCGTTGGAGTGGAAGATCAATTAGTTCCCAAATTTGATTTCGTGTCATTGGGTCCATTTCATCCCTCATTGTATCCATCCACTCTATGTGGTTAGGTGAATCAACGACCTCTTGAAAAGAGGTTGGTTCTTTTATTTCCAAAGGAATATAAAGGAATATTTCCTCTTTGATTTGAAAATATCATCGAGGAATTTTTTCACGCTCACTTCTTTGTAGTCTAGGATCTACATTTGTCTACCCTGATTCAGGATCTCTCCCCTAGCTCTTAGAGATGTGGGGTCCGGATCATGGTGAGAACCACCCCACTATCCCCTTGAGATGTGAGATTTGAACATGTAGACTATCCACAAGTTCTTGGTTTAAATATGGAAGACGAAGCTCATTCTTGATTGGTTCTCTTGGGCAGAAAAAGTCTCGATGACTCAGCGAGTAACTAAATTCTCCCCCTCACCGAGAGTATCTAGTTGCAACTCATACAAATCTAGGTCCTTTTTTATTTCACCTACGCTTGGAAACTCATCCTCAAGAAACTCCACATTGTGGGAAGCAACTTCCGTCATGCCACCATTCGGGTGCTCACCAAACATAACATATCTTTTAGAATGTTTGGGGTAGCTTATAAACACTATTTTAGTGGCTCTTGGACCAAGTTTCCCATGTTTATGAGTTGGGTTGTGTACATAACCAATCGAACCCAATGGGTACAAATAATCTAAAGAGGGCTTTTTTTCATTTCTTCTCATATGAAGTGACGGGTACACTTTTACTTGGCACACGGTTAAGAATATAAGTTACCGTGAGCAACGCATCTCCCTAAAAACTAATGAGAAGACGGGTGTGTGCCATCATTGACTTGACCATGTCAAGTAATGTTCGATTCCTACGCTCCGCAACACTGTTTTGTTGTAGAGTTCGAGGAATCGTTAATTGTTTTATTATACCATTTTCCTCACAAAATTCTTTGAACATATCAGATAGATATTCTCGACCACGATTTGTCTGAAGAGTTTTAACTCTTCTTTCCAATTGTTTCTCAACTTTAGTTACAAAACGTTTGAACACATCAAGCGCTTCATAACGACAAGCTAAAAGATACACATACCCATAGCGAGAATAGTCATCTATTGAAGTGAGAAAATAGATAGCCCTATGACGTGCCTTAACATTCATGGGTCCACAAATATCAGAGTGAATAAGTTCTAAAGGTTTAGACACCCTTGAAGCCTTATCAAAAGGTTTCACGGTGGCCTTACCAGCTAAACATGACTTACATATAGGCAACTTAACCTTAGTGAGTCGATCTAAAAGACCTTCTTTAGCTAACCTACTCAATCTATCTTGACTAATGTGACCAAGTCTTGCAAGCCATTTAACAGATTCATAATCAGGATCAAAATATGAAACATAAATAGAAGACGAATTATCATAACAAGCATCCAAATCAAGAATTAGAAAATCGTTTTTCAATGTAGCAGGGCCAAACATATTGCCATTATACATAATATCCAATCCATAATGATTAGAACTAAAACCGAATCCTGATTTCATTAAAGTTACAAGAGACACAAGGCAACATTGCATCTCGGGTGCATAGAGAGCATTATGGAGAAGCAAAGTATATCCTCCAAATAACTTGAGCTTATATGTCCCTATTCCTAGAACATCTTCTTCACTGCCATTTCCTAACATGATAGTTTGTTAACCCACCAGATAATGATGAAATTCCACATAACCAGCTCACACTACAAGAAATATATACAATTCGTGACGTTTTATTTATAAAACGTTATAGATTGCGAAAACTTTTTGCGACGTTTTAAAAATGTCAAGAAAAGTTTGAATTTTTCTTGAAGTTTTAAAAAATGTCGTAAATTTATAACATTTTTACCGACTTTTTTTTATTAAAACGTCACTAAATACAAACTATGATGTTTTGCTAAAAAAAACATCGCAATTTGCGTTTGCTCCGAATTTGAATAAATTATCCAATCGGTAGTTACTCCTGAAAGTAGCAAATAGAAATATCAGAATCTTAGAGTATAGGAAATGGGGTTAGGGTTATTGGCGTCGAGGGTATCCAGAAACCTTGCGAATCGTCTCTTCCTCCTCTCCATTGTCTCTAACTCTCACCGTTAGTCATCGGAAGCTACTGCTGCCATTGCAGCACTAGAACCCACCCCAGATCTTCCACCCAGAACCCCAGTGGCCGGCACACGTGTCCACTTCCCCAACCGTGAGGAAGTGAATAGCCTCATCCACAAAACGAGAGAACGACCAAACAAAAAATGAAAAGGCAACACCAAACCTCAAGCTATGGCTCTTATCAATACAATTCTCTGTTCATCCTTCCTAAAATCTCAATACACTATATCGATGTCGCCAATTGGTTTTCAAAAACTTGTTTGTTGCTCTAGATCATCGATCGACGAAGGTGATAGTATTATTGGGATCAAAAAGTCCAAAAGGAAACTGTCGGAGTAGTCTTCTTGGGAAGCGAAGGACTCTGAGGGCAGGGACTACCTATATCGGTTGGGGAAAGAAGTCGATAACGTGAAATCGTCATCTGAACTAGGGATGACATCATCGATTCTCTTTTCACTGGCAACTTCCTTGGACAAGACTAATCCATCCTCAAAGTAGGTCACTCCTGTTCTTTCTTCTTCTCATCATGCCTCTGAAAAAGAGGTTCAGTTTCTCTCTTGATTCAATTTCTAATCCCTATTCCCTGCTTGGATTCTGTGTTCTGGGATTTGGCTGCATTACGAAAAGAACCATTGTATGTGTGATTTAGAAATTTTTTATTACTTTCTCTCCTTTTATGTTTATTGATTCTTGAGATTGTGGAGACTCATTTGAGAATGATCTTGATTCCTTTTTGTTATATGTTGGATAAGATTCATCAAAAGGTTGGACAAAAGTTTCATTGACAATAACAAACAAATGACAAGGAATTCCATGGAATCTCGATTTAGTTTTATTTTGCTTGTCGTCTAAGATAATCAGCTTTTGGTGCAAACGTTCTATAAAGTTATCCGTAGATGTTCTTGAAAAAAACTTATGTTAGGATGGTTAGCTTCTCTGCTTTAATATGTTCCTTATT
This sequence comes from Erythroxylum brevipes, assembly GCA_027479065.1. Classification (NCBI taxonomy): domain Eukaryota; kingdom Viridiplantae; phylum Streptophyta; class Magnoliopsida; order Malpighiales; family Erythroxylaceae; genus Erythroxylum; species Erythroxylum brevipes. The sequence goes on from JANIHY010000210.1 coordinate 55,283,889, forward strand.
TGACTCAAATTCATATACTACATAAATACATTTTCTTCTAATTTATGTTTTGCAGCGTCATTCTACTTCCTATAGCCACCACATTCTGCACTACTTGGTGGTTTATACATTTTATGGATGGATTCTTCTCTCCCATCTATGCTCATCTTGGAATCAACATATTTGGTTTGTACTTTCTTCCTTTGGTCACATAAGTTTCTTCTGATTTAATTAGTTGTTAAAAATAATCATTGTGATTATTGGAAACACCAGGCAGAGTACATGAATATTTAGTTTGAATTTGAGATAGGCTTCTATTGATTAATCATGAATAATAGCAGCATTTTGATGATCATTTGCTAAGTTATCTTCCAGAATACTCTTTTCAGGCCATGAGAGTTGAACCAGTAATTATGTCTGCAGGGGAGCTAGAATAAGAAAGAGTTGGTAAAGTGGTAGTCTTTAGTTTAGAGCATAGGTTAAGGTTACATTTTCCCATGAATATCTGATGAGGATTTTGAAGTTCCATGTTCCTCTTTTTCAAATTTCTTACTGAAGCTTTTTGACATGTTTAACTCTAATTTCGGTTGGAATGTGGCTTGGTATCTTTTTGTTATATTCTTTAATTGGGTCTAATGTAAGTTATCTAGCTTAAAAGCACATACGATTTGAATTAAAAATGTTACTAAAAAACAAGAGAAAAGGAAGCAAATGATAAAACTGGTTCATTTATCTAAAGTACAATTTCTCTTTTTACATTTTGTTAGGATACTATCTCATTTTGTGAGATCCTTTAGTAAAATTATTCTAACTTGTTGTTAGCTATTAGCTTCCATATATGGTAATCAAGTTCAGCATATTTTCTACGACTATTACAAGGAAAGATGAGCTATTTAATGATCAATGACATTGATACTAGGATCGGAAGATTTGGTGAGTTGTGACCCAATTTCTAATTATAGACAAGACCAATCACATGAAGAACACACTGTATAATGATGGTGATCCAAATTAATAAAATTGATGCTTTGAAGACTATTTTGAATCTACGAAAGATGACGCATCATTGGAAGGCTTTAATGTATAGAAATTGAAAGACAAATGAAGGTTGACGAAGATTGGATAGTAGTCCGTTGACAGTAAGAACTAGCCTCTAGGTTTAGCACAATATTTTTGCTATGGTTGGAAGGCTTTAATGTATGCCTTAATGTATGTTGTCGGTTCCTTTAATACATATTCTCCTATTTAAAAAAAAAACGTAAATATTGTACTTCTTATTTTTAAATTTATTTATTTATTTTTGCCCTTTTCCTTTGTTCTATTCAAAGAAAAATAACAATAACACTAAAATATAAAAAAATTGTTCTGTGACGTTTTTTAAAACTTCGTGGAATGTTTGTGTTTTTTGTGACGTTTTCTTAAAAACGTCACAGAAACCTTTTGCCTACATTACATTCTACGACGTTTTTTGTGATGTTTTTTAAAACATCGTAAATGATATTCTGCGACGTGTTTTGAGATTTCGTGACGTTTCTTGTAGTGCCTGTGGCAACAAATCCAACAACATAATTTGGCTAACTACATTAGCATATTCCTCTCTTAATCCTTGCAAAAATTTGTCAACTTGTTTTCATTCACCACATCAGTATTATATTTAAATGCATCACACACGCAAGTTTTTATAGGTCTTCGACAATCCATGTCATTCCACAATTTCTTCAACCTCGCGACATAAGTCGTGACGGAATTGTTACCTTGACGGAGATTGCTTATCTCCTGCCTTAACTGGTATAAGTGAGGTCCGCTGCTCTCTCTATAATGTCCCTTGAGCTCGTCCCATAAGTCTTCGCGATGGTTACCACCAATAATGAGTCAGTGATTTCTTTCGTAAGGGTGTTAAAAATCTAAGCGATGACCATATTATCAGCGGTCACCCATTTCCTTGCCTTTGCTTCGTTGGAGATGGGTTTCTCCAACTCTCTAATGACAAAACCTAATTTGTTTTTGGCCCTCAATGAAATTATCATTGACCTACTTTAGGATAAATAGTTATTTCCATCCAGTGGTGTATTGACCAAGATACTTCCTGGGTTTTCTGCCAGAGAAATGTTATACGATCCGACTTCAATGTCAAAGTAGGTTTGATTGTCACTTGTTTCACTGGTTAATTCTAGATCTTTAGTCATTTTGAGTTAATTTTGGATTTTTGAGAAGTATAGGATCGAGAGCCACAAAGATTTGATACCATGTAAGAAACTCTAGTAATGGAGTGAATGATCGGAGAAGAGAATGAGAAATTGGTTGCTCTCTCTTGTATATATTGAATGTTGTACATGATTTGTATATACATGGTTAGGTTTATTTCTCTCTCTATAACATATTGTAAATCATTACTCGACCAAAAAATAAGGCTATGCATATAAAGGTATACTGCGTCTGTTGCTATTTTATTTTCATGCGTTGTTCTTTTATGCTCTGTCTTTGTTTTGTCTTTTTCTATTGAGCATATGTTCCATATGCAGTTGTCTTTGGATCTGAGGCCCATTGAGTCATATATTCTAACAAAATGTTCAAAGTCCTTAGAAAGAAGTTTCTCTCAATTAATACAAAAATAAAATTAAAATATCCTAAAATTTTGCAAAAATATTCCTTTATTAAAATTGGCAATTACTTTATAACAAAGGGCTGAAGGTAAAGACGAAAAATGAAATCACTGAGTTGAAGTTCTCGTGGACACCTCATATTACTAGAGTACAAATTCAATTTAGTACATATCACCTGCAGTTGATTGTCCTTTAAGCTGCATTAACTTCACCAGCTCATCTAGTTAGTAGATCAAGTAACTCTGTTCAATTAACCATGCAACTTGCAGATGTAAGGATGTAGTATCTTCCTTGGAATTAACTAACATCAAACACGAAGTTGATAAGAAGCTCAAAATTTAAAATGCAGCTCCCAATTCCATTTTATGAACTCCAGAACGCAATCTTGGTCGTGTAATTTTCGCAACCGAGCAATTAAGGGTTGTCTGGACATGGCTAATAATCTTTGAATAAACCAAGACACAGATACGAGCTGATTTTATGTGGATAATTTTCTTAACCATGGCTATGAAGCTGCCAAGAAAGTCCATGATGTACAAGTACGCCCAAACCCCAAATCAAAGGTCTAGACTCTAGCTAGTAGTCTTAAATATATCTCAGCTGTCTACCACGCACGAGGCAGTGCACCATATCCTCACGAGAGTTTCACGTGTACTTCTGTCTTCTATTGCGGTGATATAAAACAACATTTGGGACAAGAAGCTGGTCCGTTTGCTTGATATTGGGGTTGGATTTTGTGTGATTAATTTACCAAGATCTGTCTCCTCGGTGTCTAAACTCGCCCTTTTAGTATGTTTTCTTGTTCATAACTGGTTCATAGAGAACCCAGCCGACATCACAATTTCAATTACACCATGGGATAAGGCTGGTATCGAGTTTTCAATCTAGCTATGTGTGAAATGTGCAATTTTATATAATGTGGTCAGTCAGAATTATCAAGCACACTCACCAGATTCAAGAAAATAGGAAAAAGAAACATCTAGCATAGTTGCAATCTGAAAACCAACTGTTTAAATTTGGTTGAAAGGAAACGAGAAGATTTTTATATTTAATTGACAATATTCTCTTCAAGTGAACGTTTTGAAAGATCTATAGAAAGAGACCTATCTCTTTAACTAGCATTTAACTAAGTCACTAATAAGCTAAAGAGAATCACCAAATAGTCAATGACTACGTATTTGAGACGTGCATCTATCTTACCATCTTTCTTTAGAAAACCAATATTTAAGTTGCAATGACGAAGATACAAGATTATATAAGCTATCTATTGCTCAGTTTTTTTATCTTGCTACCCAAACCTAATCTACAGTTGAGTTGACTGGAAATAGTATACAAAGTCCCCCGGTAGGGAATCGAAGGGACCGAAGTACAGACCCGCTGTTAGTTAAAACAAGTTTACAGAGTTACTCGGGAGAAGCACAAGATAAAACATATGGGATTATGCTTTGCCTTTTGTTGATTAAGTTAGCTTCTATAGCATTTCACTTGCTTTGGATGTGTAAAGCAGCCACTGATCAGATCCTAAGAAATTTTTTGGTTTTGGAGCTTGGATGCCATTACAGCTAGGATATATATAAAATTTATGTTTCCTAGTTGCTTGTCAGTTGTGAGTTTATTTCTAACCATCCAATCTTACATTCCTAAGTTTAATTACTGTGTAATCATCTTTTTTATATACATAAACTTAGCGATCTTATAATTACTATACTGTGTGTGTATGTATATATATATATTGCTTAGTGAGCACTGAATCAACAAATGGGAGTAGCCGAAGTAAGAAGGAAATGACAATTCAATTGGTAATAAATTGAAAGTTGTTGTATGGATTGAAATAAATAAAAAGGACTGTTAATTATAGAACAACTAATATGGAGAGGAGAGGAGAGGAGAGGAGAGGAGGCAGAGAATAACAGCCGAATTGATCGATGCTCAATTAGAAATCTTCTGCGGTTTGAAATAAAGCACAGGAGTAAATAATTGATAAGGCATAATGAAACAGTACACACATACATGCATATGCAGTCAAAGAAGATGGCAAGGAGACATGATCGTATAGTAAAAGGGTTGGTGTCCATGAAAAGCCGCATGACAACTGGCCAAATATCTTAGAAAAGAAACAGGTTCCATGGTTCTCTCTATTTTCGCATCCGATCATGTATGTTAGGATCAATGGCCGACCAATTGTCTTGGTAGTTGACACCTAAATAAATGCTGCAGAGAATGATGTGGCACTACACACTACTCACTGTATCAGAGAGAGACAGCGAGAGGTAATCCGTAAGAAAAAAAGAAAAACTTAAGCGCATGTGTAGGGGACCTGAGTGCATGTCCTTTATTTGGAAGAATGGACCACACTCACTCTTACTCTTCCCTCTTTATAAGCAACCCACTTCTCTCGTCACACACTACCTTCCACTCCAGCTTAACACTAGCCACGAATTTTTTCCAGTTCCTTCTTCCCCTAGAACCTATAGTTGTCTCTATCTCTCAAGATGAAGATAATGGACAATGGAAATAATGCAGGCATGGGAAGCTCAAAGAAGAAGGATTCGTGTAAAAGGCTTGGTAAGTACCTCAGAGAACAGAAAGGAAGGCTCTACATTATGAGGCGATGTGTAATTATGCTTCTATGCTGGCATGACTGAGGAGAGAACCAACTCCTTCTTCTCAACCTGTGGAGCTTTTTCTCATTTTGTCTTCTTCGAAATGTATATATATGAAAAAGAGAGGAAATCTTAGACTTTGTTATAAAACTTGGTCGATGTTATTTGCCTATAGCAAAATGTTGCAGTTCACAAGTTCTTTTAGTGTTGGATCGATGTGGCCCAAGAGGTGCACCTCCGGATAGATTTGTAGGGGAGTGTGCTTTTCAATGAAGTGACGAACCAAATGCATATGTAACTGAGCAAGGAAGGAATGCATACAACAATTTTCTCAATCATCATGTTATATAAGGGACAAAGATGATGAACCAAAGATTACTGACGATTAATTAGGAAACTGCCGCAACTGGGTTGCAACAGAGAATGATAATCAAATTATATAAGTATAATATATATACATAAACAGCTGTGACTTGCAAATTAAGCCTTAACATACTGAATATATATACAAATACTAGCTGTCTTGTCATGCTTTGTGTTGAAATCCGTATCACTTGAACTTGATGTATTTCAATCTATAAAGTTAAAAGATATCTGAAGTTCTGGACTCTAGTATACAATTCAGGTGATCCCCAACAACTCATTATCAACTACGTTGTAGTTATATTAAATGAAACGTTGAATCAATCTTCTCATGGTAAAAACTGGGATCAGCATTCAGCAATTCAATTTGTCAATATTTCACGAAAACTTCTAAAGTGGTCCCCCAAATTTAATGGCACCCCTCACACGTGCAAATGGTTACTATTACTTCCCAGTTCCCAGGCTGCTTATGCTTAGCTTCTTCTAACACCCTATATAAAATTCCTTACAATTGTCCCCACCAACACATGCAGCCCTGGTGTGAATTTGGGTAAGTTGAGTAACATAACCAAAAGGAGCTGCAAGAAAAACTTCAAATTAGCAAAAACTACCTGCAGTTGACGGATAAATTTCAATTTAGATATAACAGTAATATACTACTTAGCTCTATTTGTTGATAAAGTTTATTTCACCACACAACCACAATCACACACGAAATATCTTGAATAACATAAATTCCTTATAGAGAGAGACGGAAAGAGAATTACAGAAAGACATCAGAGAGAGAGAAGGATTTCATTTCATTGTAACAAAACATATCCATATACTGTGTTGGGACTCACTTTAATACTTTCGCGTGTTATCTACTACGCTCGGGTACAGACGTCACTCTATAGTCTTATTCTAAACGTTGTGTATAATACGAGTTAATATTCCGAATCTTCTGTGTTCTTGCTCATGCTTCTCATCTTCGACAATCTCCGGAACAATTTCCCTCCCCTTAATATCTTTGCCTACCAAATTGACTTCTGGGAATCGCTTTTGAAGGTCGAAAAATACTCTCATGTAGCGTTAGTGTTCTCTCTATCTGGCCATTGAATCAACCATTCTGTCACTGCTCGATTGTTTCTTTTGGTAATCCGCCTGTCCAATATTGCTGCTGGAACTCGTTCTACAAGCGTAAGAAACTCTGGTAATGATGAAGAAGTTTGGTCTTGCCCCTCATGTGCCTTTTTAAGCTGAGATACATGAAATATCGGGTGTATTGCTGCCTTGATTGGAAGGTCTAACTTATAAACTACCTTCCAATACGTTGAATCACACTATATGGCCCGTAATACAGTGGAGATAGCTTCAGATTACTCCTCCTTTGTAAAGAAAATTGCTTGTACTGTTGTAATTTTAACAACACCATGTCTCCCACCTTGAATTCTCTCTTTGGATACTTAGAATCCACTTACTGCTCCATGTGATTTTGGGCCCTCTGTAAATGAAATTTTGTGACGCTAATTATTGCTTCTCTGTTCTGTAAAATCCGATCAAATTTTAAGACTTTTGAATCCCTTGCTATGTAAGTAGTGTACACTGGTAGCGGCTACCAGTACAAAGCTTCAAACGGAGTGGTGTTAATGGCAGCACGGTAAGTTGTACTTTACAACCATTCTGCCAACACTATCCACTGTCCCCATTTTTTAGGTGTTTCTCCACAGAAACAACGCAGATATGTTTCAAGAATTTTGTTTATCACCTTCGTTTGTTCATTCGTTTATAGATGGTAGGCGGTCGAACATTTCAACTTAACCCCCTACAACTGAAGAAACTCCTGTCAAAATTTGTTCAAAAAATTCAGGTCTTTGTCACTAACAATGGACTTCAACATTCCATGTAATTTAAACACATTACTAAGAAATAATTCAGCTATATCAAAGGCAAAATAAGGGTGTTTAACAGGAATAAAATGAGAATATTTATTGAATCTGGTCGGGTCGGCCATTCTGGGCCCGGACTCAGTCGAGACGACTTGCGGGCCGATCGGTCCATTAGTTGAAGATCAG
>JANIHY010000210.1:55326592-55343261 GCA_027479065.1 Erythroxylum brevipes
ATCGAAGATTTGATTCGGTTTGTATTCGATCCGTATCGATTTGACCCTTCGTATTTGTTCCGCGTTTGCTTCCGCATGTTGTGATTCGATTTATTCGATTTGAATCCGTTTTGTTGCCTTCGTTTTCCTTCATTTGCCAGTTGGGATCCGGTCTCCGGATCGGGTGCCAACAAAAGCTAACATACTCAATAATATCCTCTTATCATAAGAAGTTGAAGGGGAAAGACTTAATTGTAAATTATAAAATCAAGATTTCCTAAAATGACTAAATACTTATAAATTATCTACCATAAGGGATGATGGCTTCTTTTATACTTGGAGTAATAAATAGGAAGAGATCTAGCTAATAAGGAAAAAGTGAGATAGAGCCTATTAGTGTGTCATAACGCTACATAAAATAACTAAATCTAAAACTATAGCTAATGGTAAGTCTAGGTCGATCCCACAAAGAGTGTTCGGTTAGCTTTTCGAATGAAAGTAATCGGTACTTAGGTTATGGAGGGCTTTGTTGGTTTTCAAATAAGAAAATAGAATGAAACTAAACTAATGAAAGAAAAATAAAGAAAACATTCAAAAATGATGAAAAGTGACGAATACATTAAGGGTCTGGTCATCGATTTAATCTAACACTACATAAAATTAGACATACTTCATTGAATTGTTGTTCTCATACCTCTCCTAGCAATTATTAATCACAGGTTAATGATAAGCTCTATTAACCCTAGTTTTCTCTTAGGTCATATTCAATTAAAACAAGCTCTTTAACCAAATGTAGCTATCGAACAAACTAGAATAAGCTCTTTAGATTTAATTAGAGTGTTGCATTATAAGCTAGGAAAATAGATTAATCAAGGTAACAATCACATATACTAGGGTCATTTAACCTCGATTATGTTATCTCTAATGATTCGACACCAATCAAAATTAAAACATTTACGAATTGTATCCCCAATGATTTGAAGTCATTAGTTGCAATAAATGAATCTCAAAATAACAATAATGGACCATATTGAAGATCTAGTAATATACAAACACAATAATTATGGATTATGTTCAAGATTATAGCAACGAGTTCATACATAAACAATCTCATGATAACGAGAATAAGATCATTCATGCATTAAAACCTAAATCCATAAGCATAGGATAACCTAAACAATTCCTAGAGAGAGAAAGAACAACAGATATAAAGAGAGAATGCTTAACTAGGTTCTTCGGTATCGATATCACCTCCAAACCAGTTTTGGAAAGCTTGTCCCTCCATGGGTCTCTAAAGGATGAGAGGTTTGCCCCTTCTTCCCCTACAAAACCTAGACTTCACTCCACCAAACGTTTCATAAACATTTCATATCCATTTCGTTGTCAAAACATTATTTTTATACTGAAAACTAAGGTTCGGGACAACTATCTAATAGTCACAGGCGTGCATGGTTGGCTTATGGTCGTGAATGGCCTCTTTAAAGACTCATAGCTGTGAGCCTCCTTTGCATGGGCGTGGCATGGATGTCACACCCATGACAAACTTGTCATAGGCATGAGATACATGTCATGGCTATAAGCAATTTTCTACACTCTTCATGCTTGATGTTTTCAAATTATACTTTCATTTTATATATTTTCTTGTCTCCTCTTGCTCTAATCCTTCTCCTTTTTTCTACTTTAAAATAAGTGAGTTTGAATCTCAAGAGGACGGCTCAAAAAATGTGCTTTCTGCTCAATTTAGTTCTTTCTCTTCTGAATTATACCTAAAACCAAATATCAACCAAAGTGAATGTCTTCTGCATTTTGTAGCAATAATCACTAAGTGTTATGAAATAAATGTGTAATCAATTATGCACATATCAGAGCCTTAATACCTCTTCACTTTCTTTTTTTTTCACAAGAATTAAGGCTTATTTTAATATCCCTTTATATTTTTATCATTTTCTGGCTGAAATCATAATTAATGCCAAATCTCTAAAACTTAATTACCCTTTTAGGTTCAATAATTTCTAGAATAAAGTAGAGGGTTTTAAGGAGGTAGTGACTAATGGTTTGAAGGTCGAGTTTGAGGGATTTCATTCTTTCAAATGCAAGAAAAAATTATGGGAAGTTAAAAAGGAACTAAAGAAGTTATTCTAAGAAAAAAAAGAAAAAATACTTATAAGGACCAGGTGGAAATTGATACTTTCCTCAGGGACCCCTCCTAAAAGGAAAAGAAAGAGAGGCTTTGAATTCTTACATTGATTGTTTACAAAAGCATTGTTCCTTATTAAAGCAAAGAGCCAAGGTAATAAGGCTTAGAAAGGGGACAAAAAGTCAAAAATTTTTCAAAATTCTATCCTCTAGATGAGAAATAAAAATAATATATGCTTACTGGTGAATGGTAAGTGTGAAATTGTTTAAAGATTGGATAAGTTAAAAATGTTGGCTTACAATCATTTCAAAAACTTATTAGGTCATGCTAATAATCAAAGCTTACTTTTTCACAAAATTAGAAACTTCATTCCTAGTATGATGTCTCTTAAACAAAGGAAAATGTTGGTGAAACCTTTTAAGGTAAGAGATATTAAGAATGCTTCTGTTAGTTTGAACCCTAACAAATCTTTAGCCCTTAATTGACTTAATGCCTATTTCTTCCAAAAGACCTAACACTTAATTAAGTGAGTTAATCTCCAATTTAATCCTACAATTGTTTCCTTTAACTATAATTCTTAAGGAGTTGGACAAAACATTTGTTACCCTTATCCCTAAAAAGCCAAATCCAACTTCTTTCAATAATTTAAAATCCATTTTTATTGTAATATATTCTATAAAATTACATCTAAACTCTCAGCTTCTAGACTTAAAGAGATCTTAAAACACTTGATTAACCAAAATCAAGGAGCTTTTTTTATAACATAAGTATATGTAACAATTTACTTCATGCTCAAAAGCTATTCAAAAGTTAGCCAAGGAAAAAATCCATAAAATTTGCTCTCTCAAAATAAACTTCCAAAAGGTTTTTGATTATGTTAATTAGAATTTTCTAATGGAAGTGCAACAAACTCATGGTCTCCCTAACAAATTTATCAATTTGTTAGAGAAACACTTCTCTACTGCCTCCTATGCTTTCCTAATTAATAAAGAGTCATCCTACTCATTTGTTAGTTCTAAAGGTTTGAGGCAAGGTGACCTTATTCCACCTTACTTTTTCATCATTTTTATAAAGGTATTGACCAAATTAATAGCTCACAAAATTAATTAATGGTTGAGTTCAAGTTTCACCATAAATGTAACAGATTGAACTTTTACAACTTATCTTATGTTGATGTATCAATGAATCCAAAAACAACCTTTATATATCCTTTGATGGTTAGGTATTAACAAATTTTCTATCCAATATCACTTAACACAAGCTCTAAGCTCTTCTTTTCAAATACTTTGGGATTCCTGTCACTGATAAAAGGATCAACTACCTTGATTACAAGCCTCTAATTGAGTCAATTTCATAGAATTACAACATTGGAATAATATATTTCTTTTTATAATGGTATATTAAAACTTATTAGGTTAGTATTGATCAATCTTAATATTCACTGGATGTGCCTTTCATATTTGCCTAAAAATCAATAAGGATGTATAAAGAAATTTAAAGAAATTCAGATGATCAGGGACCCTTGAGAATGGTTGTGGAGCCAAAGTAAGATGAGCTGAGATATGTACTTTGAAGGAAGAGATTCTATGGACATATTAAATTAAACACACCAACCTGATGTTTATAAGAAAGAAAATTTGGAAACTCTTACTAGATAAGGAATCTATTTAGGTTAAACGGCTTCATTCTTATATCATTAAGGAGCATAACTTCTAGTTTATCAAACCTTATAAGAGCAATTCATGGACATTGAATCAGATGTTAAGGTTAAGAGACTTATTACATCGGTTTGTAAAAACTATAGATGAGAATGGAAATAATAAATATTTTCGGTTTGAAAATTAGAATGAGTTAGGACCCTTATTCTCTGTATAGGTAAAACAATCTTAGACTTTTAATTCCTCTTAAATCCAAAGTTAACCCTTATAGTGTTGATGGACAATGGAGATATATACTTGGAGGCTTTAATCATTTTATGGAACATATACTAAACTTTAATTAATCTACATATTGAAACTAAGGATAAAGTTATTTGGTTAGAGCATAATTTCAATAATTCACCAATAAATCTTGTCTAAATATAGTAAGGAGGCTTGATCAAAATTTGATTCAAAGAATACTCCTTTAAAACTTCTTTCATTTTTTAGCTTGCCATCAAAAGCATGTTAAACATTTTTGAAATACTAGAAGGAATAAATTTTTAGAACAACCTGTGTATTCTATGCTTTTAGTCTATTAATCTACATACTATACTCCTATTAGTTTTATAAATATCTTTGGTTTCAATTGTTCTCCTTAGATAGACCAATTGCTACATCTCATCCTAGTCCAGATTTTCTTAAAGTGGGTTGAGAATCTTGATTCATTAAGGTGTTTTGAATATTTTTAAATTGATTATGCATTGTAGCATATACTCTCGTTAGAGAGAAAATAAGTATGCTTATGTTTCAAAGGAAGTCTAAGTATCTCCAAACTTTAATGGATATGACAATTCATTATTGCTTATGGTCTTTAAGCTTATATGAGCTCAATTCTAGCTAATGTTGAAATGTAAATTGACCCGTAACTCTTGGTCTTAGTTTCTTTTAGTACCTTGTCGTATTTCCTTAAATCTTAGAAAGTTTGTAACTCTTTTGTCATGTTGCAGGTTTTATATAGCTTTGAAAATGTGTTTTAGTACTTTATCAATTTAATATTTTTTAAAAAAAATAAAGGGAATGCATGCGACGACCTGATTATATAATGCATAACTTTTTTCTATTTTGTGTATAGAAAATGCATGTATAAATAGTTTTTGAAGAGGAAATAAAGAAATAAAGAAGAAAAAGGAGATAAGACATTTGATATTTGTGTTTATATTAACCATTAGTTGTGTGTGTGTATATACACATATTGATATAGTGTATCCTACTTGTACTAATCTTACTTCAAAAATAAACTTCACGTTAACTATCAAAAGTAAAATAGGAAGCAACGTTTAAAGTTGAAAATCTGAATTGTGAGATTTAACATAAAACATCCAAACTTGAAGGAAAGGTGGCACACAAGGTTGTAGTAGGGACAAAAGATGACACTTGGATCAAGTACAAAACTTTTGATTCACTTTATTCTTTATACGAGCATATAACCTACAATTCATTTAATAATTTAATTACTCACAAATAACATCCCTTTATCTTGAAGGTGGCTGATAAGCCGGAAAGAGTAATTTTAAGTTATAGCTTGACTTATCGGTACGCACAAGCACCCCTGCCCGCCAAAACCATAGTACTTGGATAAATTAAAAAAAAAATCCATTCGAAGCTTTCTGTTCACAAAACTACAAGTGTCGTGATGGGATGGAGAAGAAGAAGAAGAAAGGTGGGGTCCAAGTTGGATAGCGGGACAGGCCCCACGGCTATCACACGCCGGACCGTCAGCCGTCACGAAACGCAATCCATCCCTAACATCATTCCGTTCTCGTGGGTCCCACATTTCACCACCGTAAAATTGAGGAAAGTAATAGTTATTTATGTATTTATTCTGCTGGCTTTTTGGCTGAGCCAAGCTAAGTATTGGAGGATAACATAAATGCTTTTTATGAATTTGGAGCGTCACTATCTTTGATGCATTGAGTCGGTTGGTGGGGTCCATGGTAGAGAAAGCTTTCTAAGAACTGAGAAAGCAAATTGTAATGAACAGACCAACCAACCAGAAGTCGCGTGCAGTTGCTGGCTGACTTCTTAAATGCCACCAAACCTTAAAAACACGTCTTTACATAATTACTCCAGATTAATATTTTTTGCACTTTTCAAGGAGTAAGCAGCTTATTGTGTTTTTAATTAATTTGTTGCGACTTTGTGCTTGGCTGTGCTTGCTACGAATTACCTTAAACTTAAAGGTACTTTTGGATGTTTTCAAAAGATTAAAACTAATGTTGCTTTAATGCTGTAATTTAAATAAGAATACATTATTCTTTCAAATATATAGATGGAAACTTGTATTCATTTTATTCAATTCTTTGTATATAAGTACTCTTTTGAAATTTGATCACAAGGAATATAAAAATCCATTAAATTGGGTACTCCAGGTGTCAACTTTATTGCTTACAAACGGAAGAAATTAAGATATATTAGAAAATTTTCAATAAATTAATTATTATTTACTAACTAGAATCACTTGGTGTTGTTTAAGTAGACACAAATTAATGCTACATTAATACGATGCTGTTATATTTTCAGCGTGATTGGCAATTCCTTTAGATATCTAGCTTGTTAATTACATGATAGCTACACTTATTAAAAGTACTGGAATCCAAAGAAATATCAAAATAAATCAAGAAATAGTTATCAATTAAAATGAAGATGAACTCGACTTTAAAAATAGGAAGTAAATTTAACATTTAATCACTAATTTGATTATGTTAATTTTTAAAGTGAGATTACTTTTTACTAATTTCAAAAGTACATTGCAAAACCCAGAAGTATTTCCCATCAAGTTATTGGCATTATTTTAGGCGAGGAGAGTGTTAAAAGTTTCATCCCTTATGAAATTAAAAATATATATATATGTTTCATAGAAAATAATAATAAGATCAACAGTGACACTGTCTTCACCATTGGCTTATCTACTCGCATCATAAGCTCCTGTTTCCCTCAACCTTAAGAACTAAAGCTGAACATACTCTTTCTAGTCTTTATCAGTTGCTGGTGGAGGTTGACACCTCTCTCTCGCTTTCTCTCTCTCTCAAACCATATAATAGAAAGGTTTGTGCCATTATCTATGTCCCTTTTAGCTATACAAAGCTTTTGCAGCAATCAAACTTCCACTTAAAGCATAAAAGAGAAAAAAAGAAAAGATATTCTTTATTAGGGCATTTGTGTTGTGCTGTGTTTCGCTTTTAGTTCGCTTGCTTATTTAGCCGTACCTCTTCTCTTTTTCCTCATTCCCTTAACCCCTCCTTGTCCCCTTCGCTATCTCTCTCAACCCTTCCTTCTATTCAACTTTCATCTTTTTCCGTTCCTCGGGATCTGATCCCTCATCAATCTTTCTCGCTTTTGCTCTCTTTGGACAATTACTAGACATTCCCTTGACCTTGACATAGTACAGCAGCTGAGGGATGAAGCATTTGGAGTTCAATTCCCGAGGATCACTTTTATCTTTCCGATTTGTTTCTCTTTTCTTTCCTTATCTTTCTGTGTGTTGAGAATTTTTGTCTGATTCAGTAGAAAAAGTTGAAAAGAGGGTTGGCGATAAAAAGTTGGCTAGCTCGAAGCGTATCCTTTACTCTTGTTATAAACTGATTGGTGGACGAAGTTGGGATTCATATTCTTCCAGATCTAAGAAGGTTCTTTATCACTCGGTTTAGGGTAAACTCTCGAGGGTCATCAAGGTTGTATAACACCATCAACTCTTGCTTATTCTACTTCATCTTCTTTACTTCTTTTCCTTGTTTTTCTCTTCATTTCATATATGGTTTGCTTGTCTTCAATTATTTACACTGTCATCACTCCTTACTAGTTGCGATCGACTCAACTGTGTTGCTCTCTATAACTCCAAACTGTTCTCATGGATTTAGATCATTTTATGTATTGCAAAAATGCTATGCATCTCATACACATTGTTGGTTTGTTTTTTCTCAAAAGTCACATGTTATCCTCTTTTATTTGTTTGATGATCTTTGTGACGACAAAGTTTTGAGTGTACTTGGTATTGTCTTCATATCTAGATCTCACCTTGTAGTAGATCTTTAACACTTATTGGTAACCATTCTGTCTGATTTGCTTAGTAAAAGGAAAAAGGAAAAAGAAAAAAAAAAACCGTGGTTGAGATTCTGAGTAGTCGATTTCTTTTGTACTTCCATATCCTTCGCTTGTATTCCGAGCTCTAAACTTCTAAGAATGCATGATATGTGCTGTGTAGTGTGAGTTATCTTTGAGATAAATTTATGCATATTCGTTATCTATGTTTTCTTTCTTTTTCTCTTTCTCAGTGGAGAAAATCGAGGATTAAATAGTTTGATTACCATTGAAACGATGATCTAAAATGTTATTTATTTTATTTAAGATAATTGGATGAATGGAGATGTGAATACATATAAAGGTGATACTGAATTTTTAATTTGATTGCTGCCCCAATCATTATTGCAATTTACATCAATTATGTATTTCGATATTCATTTATACTTCCTATCTTTCTTATGTATGTTCCATCTTTTATTTCCTTCTTTTTTAGTGGGAAAGCACTTCTTCTCAAGTAAACTTCATTTCTACATTATTCCTTTTTATTTTCATTTTAAGTGATAAATAATTTAGTCTCTCATAAAATAACATTGCATTTATCGACTATTATTAATGAGGAGTTCTTAGAATATATACTAGTCATGCATTGGCTCAATATCTAGCAGTACTTTCTTCTCAACACACAGACCAGCTCATTCCAAATTCTTTTGTAGAGCATGTCCTCTGGCTAACAAAACAAATGTAGAGTTTACATATATAGGCCCTTTATTTCTTCTTTTCCATAATATCTATCCTATATTGGCAAGTTCAATTAACTATAAGGTGGGTTTAAATACTTAGAGGAATACCTGCCAATTTGAGCATTGAAATCTTCAGAGAAGGTTTCTTGTTCATAGGCTGCAGTAATTCAAGGACAAATGATTTTGCCAATCAAAAGAGGGACGTAGTGCTCTTTCTTTGTGTGACCCTAATGGCAAACTTGAATTAAACTGGAGATTTTGGCCTACTTACGCTGAAAAGCTTTCTTGATTCCATGACTGAAGGTTTGGCCTTGAACCCTAATGCCCTTTAACAGCCAGCTTAAGTAAAAATCACTGATTTCTTTATTATTTCCTGGCTTAATGAAAAGAAAATCTGGCTAACATTCTTTTAATGTTGGCCAATTTAAAATTATCAAAATTAATAGTGTTGTAAATTGTAATTTAAATTATGATATATGAACATTTTGATGGTTTTAATTTGAACTAGGTCAACTTAATTTTGTTGAGCACCTTCCATTTTACTTATACTGATTTGGAAATAGCAAGTGTAGGTCTCAGCTATGTTATACTAAATATATCCTTCATGAACAAGGGTAACTAATCCTATGGCATTAACAGCATTGCCGCAAGTCTTTCACTAAAATAAAAAATTGAGATTTGGATTATTTTGTTTAAATATTATGTTAAATGTGTGTTTTATTTGTGAAGCATACTTGGGTGGATTAATTGGGATTGTATTACGTGGTGATCACGACTTAAACTACACTTCACCCTTCTATAATTTCAATCACTAATGTAATATGATTGTGTTTGATTTTCTTTGCTAACCATATCCGTGGAGTTTTACACCTTAAAATTTGCATAATTAAAACTCTACACGGATACTTTGCATATTTTTGCCAACATTTAGGATTTGGAGTCGCTTCTGATTACACACTTCTTTGCAAGCGAACTCTGATTCCATGCCTCTCCATTAATCATAAGGTGAAATCAAAAGTTCAAGTGTAAAAATTAATAACTGGTAAGATTGAAGATTTAGTGATTGGTAATGTTAACGTTCTTCACATGGTTGTTCCATCCATGTGCATTTCTGAGACATATACCAAACCTTTTGGCCCTCTCTTGATCGACGCTCGCAAGATAGGCGGGTCCTGACAGCAACATGTTGACTGCAGGCTTCGAGCTACAGTACGAACATGAGTAGCTTTTCGCATGTTCCACCAGGCTTCAGATTCCATCCAACTGATGAAGAACTTGTGGATTACTACCTAAGGAAAAAAGTTGCTTCAAAACGGATTGATCTGAATGTCATAAAAGACGTTGATCTTTATAAAATTGAGCCATGGGATCTTCAAGGTATTTCTTCCAATAAATTTATGAGAACTTTAGTTATCTTGGTGCCGATCACAGAATCTAAATGCTGGGTTCCATCTATCTTGTATATTGATCTTCTTCCATTGCTTCGTTAGCGCTATGTAAAATAGGTACAGAAGAGCAGAGTGAGTGGTATTTCTTCAGCCATAAAGATAAGAAATACCCGACTGGAACTCGAACTAATAGAGCAACAAAAGCTGGATTTTGGAAAGCTACAGGTAGAGACAAGGCTATCTACTGTAGGCATAGCTTGGTTGGCATGAGAAAGACCCTAGTCTTTTACAAAGGACGAGCTCCAAATGGACAAAAGTCTGATTGGATCATGCATGAATATCGACTAGAAACGAACGAAAATGGACCGAGTCAGGCAAGTACTTTAATTAAACCATTTTGGTGCGCATTACAATTACCAGACTATTCCGTTTTTCTATTGTTGCTGTTTTAATCATTTACAATATGCACTATTTAGCTGTGTAATACATATCATCATAATAATGAGCATTTAACAAATCAATAAACTTCCTATTGTCTTCTAAGATTTAATTTAGTTTAGTCATAAAAGACATATATATATATATATATGTATATAAGAGATTCTATATATTGTAAATAACTTAAACCCTTTATCATGTATCAATATAATCATTATTAAAGTATCGACTTCAAATTAGTTGTCTTCTATTATTAATTTTTTAATATGTCATACAAAACAAAATAAAAGATTTCCTAACTACTGCATCTTGAACTGATAAGGATCTACTCTACTACAAGATTGTCCCGTAACTACTGCCTCTTTTCTTTACAAAATCTGATTTGTGCCAATCATGTAAATCATACTTCTAGCTGGATACAACATGTAAATATGTGTACATAAGTACATACATTAACTTATCAATGCAACACACGATTCATTTGTTACTAAATTAATTTTCTGCAAAAAGCTACGTAAGATGGTTTCATTAATGTATTATAATTTGCAATAGGAGAAACAGACGTAGCCATTAATTTGGTGATCTTCATAGCTATCATGGACATGTATATCACAAAGATTATTTTTTGATGTGCATGGTAGTTTAGTCTATATTAGTTATGATGGTCATGAAAATCACTAAATGGATGTTCACTTGATTGTTCCTGTACAATTAGTACAGCCATTGCCTTTGTTTCTTTAATATTTTATTTATTTTTTGAACACATTTTGCAAAATAAAACATATATTTCTTTCATTTTTCTCATTTTTTATGCTCTACTTTTTAATCTCATCCTCCTATCTTTTCATTAATAATTTTTTCCTCATCGCAGTTATAATAAAACACGTATCTCAACCTTCATTACTTTTACAATGCAAAAGCATCCAAGCCACCCATATGCAAAATGAACAAACAGAATTTTTTATGATAAGATTAGTATCTCTAACATGGAAAATTGGGATTGAAACAGGAAGAAGGATGGGTGGTGTGTAGGGTGTTCAAGAAGCGAGTGCCAACGTTGCAGAAAGTTGGGGAGTATGACTCACCATGTTGGTATGATGATCAAGTTTCAATATTCATGGCCGAAAACGATTCTCCAGAGCAATTTAACTCCCAACCTTACTCATCATATCATCAGAAGTATCCCTGCAAGCAAGAGACTGAAATTCAGTACACTATGCCTCATTATGAGCCTTTTATTCAGCTTCCACAGTTGGAAAGTCCTAGAGTTCCACAGCCAGGTGCAAGTGCAAATCACAGTTCATTAGCTCGATTAATCTACAACACAACCAATGGAAGCAACTTTCAGTCCTCTACAGTTACACAGGACGAACCATTGGAACAAGGTCATCAACAAAACATGAACTCAATTTACAACAGCAACGGCAACCAAGCTGTGGACCAAGTTACTGATTGGCGGGTACTTGACAAGTTTGTTGCTTCTCAACTTAGTCATGAGGATGCTTCTGAGGAGCACAGTTACGGCAATGCAGCTACTTTTCATGTCACCGAGGGGATAGATTTACTTGCCAACAAATCTGGAAGGCCTGAAAGGGTGCAAGGATATGCCTCAACATCAGCATCTAGTTACCAAATGGATATATGGAAGTAAGAGCATATAACATATATAATAACTACTCTAGATGATGCATACTGATCATAGAAACGACAGTTTATAAGAAAGGAAAAGAAGCCTTGATCCAAGTTGCTGTAAATAATTAAACTTAAAAGGATATTGTTTTAGATATCAGACAAAAAAAGTGTCCATCATGTCGATGAATACTAATTACACCTACTGGTTGGAGTAGAGATGCGAACATAAATAACTTACTACTTCAGGTGGACGATAAGGCTGAGCTTTGTTGGAGATGACTTAGCTATTTCATTTTAAAGTTAAACTTGAATTGTCTGTTCTCCTCAATCAGATGTTGAGGGATGCTATTGACTTGTAAACTTTTCCCTCAGAAACATGCGAATGTTCAAGATAGAAAAGCTTTGGTCTGTATGGTTACTCAGTCAAGTTTTGCAACAATATTAAATTATTAGTATTTCTTTGTTCTTATTAACATTGCAGATATTTTCTTATCTTTATTTGTTCTCTGATCTGCTTGTCCTCCGCAAATAAGTACGATCTCTGATAATTGATGCTGAACATATCAAGGATACACCGTGACTATGTTAGAAACTACCTAATTTGAGAAATACATGGTGCTCAATAATATAGTAGTAATATATGACTGTATACTCATTTGAGAAGCATCTCGTACAAGTTCTCTAAGATTGATGAGTAATCAGACGGTTTTGTCGTCACTAAATAACAGTTCATAACAATAATTACGGCTAAAATTATGGTGGCAGATATTCGAAGATATATTGATCATAATTAATTACTGTAGTTATGTTCATATGGAACCCTAATGCCTATAATATTCCACATTCAGAATGTTACTTTCAATCCTTAGCAGTTAATGCGATCGATCTTACTAAAAAATAGTGGCATGCATGACATATATAGGTGGTTAATTATATGGATTATAAAGAGCAATGTGAAAAGCTCTTTTCAAGCTGTAACTTTCCTATTTGCAGAGCAGATAATGACAGTACTTAGATACTTGAAAACAGAAATAGCCTGAACGAGAAGCACTTGTAGTATATTAATATTGACGGCCTCCACATCTCGAAGCTTAAGAAGGTCACCTTTGTGATTGCCTACAAAGCTTTCATTAAAGGCTTTAATAGTATTGTTAGTTTGGCACGATATTAGATTTTATGGATATCAATTCAAACAAAATGGTCAAAGCGTTGAAGCCGATATGTAGTTCAAGAAAAAGAAACATTAATCTAATTCCGTAAAGCTATTGATAGTGTCCCATCTACCAAAACATCTGCTAGATCAAATGCAATTATCTTTCAATTGCCTGCAATAATCCAAACAAGCTTTATTTCATATGACCTATCCCTTTGTAGACCTTTTCATTTCCTACAGGAGGCTTCTGTTTAGTTTTTCTCGTTGATCTTCCAATTTTTGATTCTTATACTACTCGAAACAAGGAATCCAGTCTTATCATCTTTAGCAGGAATTGGTTGGTTGTCAACAAAAATTATTGTAGTCACAACTGATTTTTTAATAATGGTGCATAAATGCATCAATAACATCAAACCAAAATTTATAACTGAGAAGATGTTAATTAAGCAGCATAATATGATGCAGGCGACAAAAATACGCAGCAAATCAGCTTAATTTCAGCTAATTTTAATTCAACTTTCAAGAGATGAGATTGTTTGGTATCAATGGACAAAAACTTAATTCAAAAAGTAGTAGCTTGTTTAGCTATCTTCCTCCCTAAACTCAAAGCTTAGGAGCTAGATATTGTAATACTTACCTGAATGAGAGGACAATCAAGTCAAAGTTCAGTCGAAGCTTATATACAAACATAAGATATTCGACGCCTGATGGAGGAGAGGCCAGGTCATTTGATTCTTCTTCAAGAAATCAACAGCACTTTCCGGTAGTTCTTGAGGATGGTGTTAGTTCTAACGTAGGAAACTTCATATGCGTACTGTGGCAACAGACCGTTCTAGAGTATAAATAATAAATATGCTATTTGGCATGCGTCACTCTCTCACGTACCATTAAAATCTCAGGTCCGGCAGTACGCAAGGGTTAGCCAGGGACGAAGAATCCAGGATCCATTGTGCGCATTCAATGTATTACCATGGGGTTTAAATATGCGAAGCACGGAATCCACTTTACTTCTGTCATAATTAGTTAGAAAAATAACAGGAAAGAGTTCACCTGGAATTGACTTCAGTCCAAGTAAGAGGCAGTCTCTTGGTTTGAAGTCAAGCATAAAAATAACTTTAAAAGCAATGGAAATTTTACCATCGACAAAATGAGTGGGCGTGCTTTCTCAGACTCATCATGCATCCATCTACTAGCTAACTAAACTGAAGGGGGAAAAAGTAGAAAAGAAAACTTGGGAAAGAAGTGAATGCTTGGTGTTGACTAAGTTTGACATTAAGGCCTTTCCTTTCTCATTAGGGTTTTATGCTCCTGGATTATTCTATCGATCCTCATAACTTGTAAGCCTTTTTCTGATGCATCACTTATGGGGAAAAGAGGCACAGACCAGGTTCACACCAGAACAGAGAATGCAAACTTTTCTTGCATTGCAAAGCCCTAAACAAGCAAGCCATGCGCATTGATGCCGTCTGTAATGGATGTTGAATGAATAATTAGGGTTTGCAACTAAATATGTTGTGTGCTGACTAAGTAAGAATACTGCAATCATTTGCCTTGTGAACATAAGACATCCGCATATGCGGCAGCATTATTAGCATGTCTCGTTTGGTCCCCCGATCCCCAAAATTCCACGGTTCCCGGAGCTGGAATTTCCTTTGGACTGACTGCCCGTGACATTAAACAACAGGGTCGACATTAACCAATTAATTCATGCTCCATGTCAACACAGTCTATATTATTATGCCATCGGGACCACTTTTTTTCATGTGCTTTTGGCCCTGTTATAATGACCACATTGAGCAAGCCGAGAAAAGACAGGACAACATATTGAACATGTCTTTCTTTGGGTACTACTTTGTCCAAATATCTCTTATAGTTTATTTCATCTGAGATAGCCATAACAATGAAAAAATGTATAACCGTTTAAAAAATTTGCAGTTAGAACATGTAGCTAGCAGTCATTCATCAGAAGCATAGTCTAAATTATCAGAAATTAAGGGATGCTAATTAGTCTCTTTCTCATATCTAAGAGAATGAGAAAGGCTAGGGGAACTTCTATAAAGGCATTATAAGCTCAATTGCCTAGGCCTTGGGCTGAGACATCCAACCAAACCAGAAAATTAATATGGTCAGTGGGGCAATATTTTTATATATTTATACCAAATTATTTTTTAAAATAAAAATTTGATGAAAAATTTCGACAAGTCATATTTTTGGCCGATGGCTTCGACATTATTAATGCACATAACAAATAAGTTGACTAAGCATAGATGTCGAGTTTGTGTCGATGTCACGTAATTTGTGATTAATGTGAGATATACAGCTTGAATATGTCTGCAAATCCCAAGGCGGGTGCCTGTCAAATTTTGTCCAAACTAAAGGTAAGAGTACTTCAATGCGTCGTGAAAATTTAGATGTTAGCAAGGCATGCATGACTACAAAGGATTAAAAATGACAGGAGGACTGGAGGATAGAATATTGACAGTGTAAGAGGGCAGATTCCCTGATTGGCAATGCTTGGGGGACAGCCACAAAGGAGACAAGCATATTCTAAACTTTTTCGTTGAGGTTGCATTCATTTTAGTTTATTGGTTGTGTTTGATGGTCCACATCCCAAAAGTGAAAAGTAAAGTGCAAGTTAAGCTGATTGATTTCTTTCATATTTGGTCGATGCTTGACTTAAAGGTTGAGATAGATCTGGTGGCTAGTACATTTTCTGCAATGATGAACTTTCACCAAGGCCTATTCGTGTGTACTTGATCTAGCCTCTCCTAGGTTCGAAGTTGCTATAGCCTCTATATGTGGAGCTATTTTCGTTTTTTGTTTTGATGTTCGTCTAATTTCCTAATAATAGTGCTTATAATTACACTGAAAAAATAAATGCAAATCTAACAAATTCATGCTCTATCTCCAGGCCTAGCCTAAAAATGATGTTTTAACATCATGTCATATGGTTTATTAAAACTAAAGATAATGTTTCAATTTTACAATCGATATGTGGTTTTTTTAAATGAAATCGTATTATTAGAACATGTATCAATTTATTCATTTTCTTAATGGATTTTCTAATCTATGAAAACTGATACATATGGATCAAATTCATGCATCTATAAGATCTAACCCCATAACAGTTATTGTTGGATATTTACTGAACAGTGTTCTTTGATTACCTGTAAACTAGGCTGCTATATGAGAAATTTATCAATGATCTGGTAGCTCGTTACTAATTTATTCTAATTAACCACTGAAGAGCCGGAGCCGCTCGCGGTTGTTGTTCGGGTGGCTAGCAAAAGTTTCCTAGCCGCTATAGTTTTATTGATACAATAACATACATTTGGACATAACTCATAACTAACTAATACCCTAGATTCTATCGAGTGTTCCACCGACTTGCCCATACCCCACCCAGCAGAATGTAGGGATGATGTGAAAGGAATACTGTTTAGGATGCAGCAATTTGAGAACAGCAAGCATGCTTAATAATT
>JANIHY010000210.1:55454007-55472911 GCA_027479065.1 Erythroxylum brevipes
GCACATTCTCCACTTCCCGTTCTTCTTTTTCACTAAGACCACATTGGCGAGCCATTCGGGGTACTTGACTTCTCGGAATGATGAAGTTGATGTTAACTATCTACTTGATTAGAGACCTATTATGGAAGATCTCTAGTATTGCAAAGATCAATATAATCCAATCAATATGGAAAAAAGTATAAAAGATGATGTCCCATCTAACCTGAATAAGATGACATATAAAGAATGGGAGAAGATAAAGTGAAAGACCTTTGGAACTATTAAATAGTGAATTGATACTAGCATATTTAACCATATACCCCAAGAGAAGGATCTTTTCTATATGGGAAAGAAGTTTGAGGGTCTTTATAAGAGGAAAATTACTCACATTAAGGCCTCCTTGATTAAAAGGCTTGTGAACCTGAAGTTAACGGCTAGGAAAATAGTATTGAAGCATCTCAGCAATTTTCAAGACATCACTAACAAGTTGACTATGACGAAGATCATCCTTGATGATAAACTACAAGCTTTGTTCATGTTGAGTTCTTTACTAGAGAGTTGAGAAACTTTGGTTGTGACTATCAGTAACTCCGCTCTTGATGGTGAGCTTTCTTTGGATGTGATAAAAGAGAACATGTTTATTGAAGAGATTCGGAGAAAGGAGATCGGTGTTAACAACATGTAAGCTTTTGTGGTAGAAAACAAAGGAAGAAGTAAGTGTAAAGGATCCAAAGGGCAAGGTAAGTTAAAGAATAGGTTAAAGTCAAGATATGGTAGAAGTTCTGCTAGAAGTGAAAGAGGGATCAAAAGAAGTAAGATAACTAGAACTATGGAGACAATAACAACACTACAGTAGTGATATCAAGAATAGACGATGAAGTGTTGTTAATTTGCAAGACTAGTGAGTGTCTCCATATTAGTCACTTAGATTCTGAGTGGCTTGTTAATACAAGGGTATCCTACCATCGTGTTCTAAAAAGACAGTACTTAACCAACTACAAGAGTGATGATTTTGAAATTATGAAGATGGTTAATCAGACTCCACCAGTATCATTGGTATGGGTGACAATAGATTTTAGATTAACGTTGAGTGTGTGTGGATCTTAAGATGTGTACGACACATTCTAGACGTGTATCTCAATTTTTTATCTATGAATGTGCTTGACTAAAAAGGATACTATTATAGTTTTGTTGATGGTAAGTGGAAGATGTCAAAAAAATCATTAGTGGTTTCTCATAGTGGATTGTGTTATACTATATACAAGACACACTAGATAATTACATGTCATTTAAAAAAATACTTCACCAAATTTAGGGCACTATAGATTTAGATATGTTAGTAAAAACGGGATCAGGTTTCCAGCTATAAAATCACTTATCCCTGTGAAGCCTATGGTTTATCTTACCCTTATGATTATTACGTGGTTGGAAAGCAACATCAAGTGTCTTTCTATAAAAAGGTCTACCAGAAGGAAGGCAAAGTTGGAGCTAGTGTACTTCGAAAAATGCAGTCCCATACAGTTGGAGTCATTGGGAGGTAACAAGTATTCATTTACAATTATCTATGATGCTACAATCAAGACCTTGGTCTTGATGCAAAAAATAAAAAGTCAGGTGTATAAGACCTTCAGAAATTTCATGTTAAGGTGGAAAGGGAGATAGAGAGAAAGATAAAGTTTCTTTGAACTAATAATGAAGGAGAGTATACCTCCAATGAATTTGAAGAATATTGTGGGAGACATGGCATAAGACATGAGAAAATGAGGTATCCTGAAGCATAATGATGTTGCTAAGAGGATGAATAAAATCATTATGAAGAAAGTTCGGTGTATGCGCCAAATGTCAAAACTACCAAAGTTAAGGTGAGGCCTCAAAACCGCAATATACATTATCAATGGAACTCCTTCTATCCCATTGGAGCTTGACATTCCTAAGAGAGTATGGAAAGAGAAGGATCTGACTTATACACATTTAAAGGTATTTAAATGCAAAGTCTTCAAGCACATGCCAAAGGAGAAGAGATCGAAGTTAGATTTGAAGAATACTCCTTACATATTTTTTGGATATGGTGATAAGGAGTTTGGTTATAAGCTCTAATGCCGAAAAAGTATAAGGTTGTTAAAAGTAAAGACATAATCATTTATTAGTAGGTTGTCATTCAGTACTATGGATTCTACCCCTATTCCTTCTTTTGTTGATTAGCCTACGAATAAAGAAGGTGAACATGAGCTAGCATAAGATGATAATTATCAAGGGCAATCTGATGGTGATGAGTCATATCAGACATATCTTATGGATGATGTAGAGGTTCATGAGCATCATAAGTGGGGGAAGCAACTTAATCAAAACTTTGAAGTTTAACTAAATTGAAGAGACCTTCAATAAGATATCCTAGTTCAGAATATCTCCTAGTCACCATTGAAGGAGAGTTAGAAAACTTCCAAGAAGTGCATTCACTCAAAGACAAATACTTTTATCTCAAGGCAGTGCAAGAAGAGATGGATTCATTAAAAAGGAATGAGATTTATACGTTAGTGAAGCTTCCCAAAATCAAAAAAGCTTTAAAGAATAGATGGGTGTTCAAGATCGAGAAATATGGTGACAAGCTAGTGAAACATAATACTAGAATGGTGGTGAAGGGATACAATCAAAAGAAGGTTAATGATTTCGATGAGATTTCTCACTAGTATTGGAACTAGTTACTAGCTTAGATCTTAACTCAAGCAGTTTGATGTAAAGACTACTTTCTTACATGGTAAATTGGAACAAGAGATTTACATGTAGTATTCAAAAAGCTTTAAAGTCAAAAGGAAGGTGGACTATGTATGTAAATTAAATAAGAGTCTTTATAAGCTTAAACAGGCACTAAGGTAGTGGTATAAAAAATTTTATTTATTTACGACAAGCAATGGGCATAAGCGAACAATAACTGATCCTTGTGTATTTCAGAAAATTCCCTATTGGTAATTTCATCATCCTTCTCTTATATATGGATGATATGTTGATAGTAGGCCAAAATATTACTATAATTTATAAGTTAAAGGAGGACTTATCCAAGTCCTTTGTCAAAAAAGATTTCGGTCTTGCAAAACAATTTTTTTGGCATGGAGACTATTCTTGATAAGAATGCCAGAAAGTTGTGGTTGTCATAAGAGAAATATATTAAATAGGTGTTTCAGAGGTTTAATATGAAGCATGTCAAGCTAGTGAGTTATACCATTAGAAGCTCATTTCAAGTTGAGTAAGAGAGCTGGTCTTATCACCAAAAGAAATAATGTATATCCTCTATTTCATACTCTTATATTATCAGTTTATTAATGTATTTCATATTGTATACTAGACGAAACATTACACATGTTGTTGAATTAGTGAGTAAAATTTTTATACAATCTAGGAAAGGTACATTGTGAAGCAGTCAAGTGGATCTTTAAATATTTATGAGGCACTTTCAGATTGTGTTTGAGAATTGGAAGTGATGATACAATTCTAGAATGATATGTAGATATGGATGTGTCTAGCGATCTCGATAATAGAAAGTCGGCGCCTAAAGGTATTTGTTTAAAATTAGGGGGAGCTATTTATTAGCAATCTAAGTTACAGAAGTATATAGCTTTATGTACGATTGAGGCATAATATGTTGTAACCTTAGAAACTATAAAGGAGATGAATTGTTTTAAGCAATTTCTCCAAGAATTAGATGTGAAACAACGTGAGTACATGCTTTTTTTGACAGTCAAAGTGCTGTAGATTTTTGCAAGAATTCCATATATCATTCTTGCACTAAGCAGATATCATTGGTTATGGTCTATGGTTGAGGAGTAACTAGTAAAGTTGAAGAAGATTCACTTGAACAAGAATGGTTTCCACATGTTAAAGGAGGTGGTCCCTAGGAGAAAGCTTGAGCTTTGTAATAAGTTCACCATGATGGCTTTCAAATGATAAATGGGGTGGTAAATTTTTCCTACAAAATATACTAGATAGGGAGATTGTTATAGTTCCAACCCCATTTTATGGATATTAGCTTGATGAAAATCACTAAATATGGAGTCCAAAGTTGTTAATTGTCTTTATGGATCAAAAAAATGAAGTTCAAGTGAATTTGAGGCACAAACTAATGAGTTGAAGCTATGTTTAGAGGACATGCCTTTTTATGAGAGGCACACACCCTTGTAAATAGTGAATTTGGCCGTATGAATGACCATGTAAGCTTTTGTAACTGTGTGAAAGAACGATGTTTCGAGATCTGACATGCTCATTTAGATTCATATATGGATGTATAAGGCTACACAACTATTTCCGTCGACAATGTAGGTCACTAGGACTATATATCTTTACAATGTCAAGTTTTGAAATTTAAATGTTGGAAACAGACATTATACACAACCATTTAGGTGATCGTGTGTAACATAAATCTTATCTTTTTAAGATTTAGAAATAAGATTAAGAGACAGAAGCTGCATGGGACATAAATATATGATAAAAGAAAAATTTTAGAATCCAAATAGCATTGTTCAATCACAAATTTATTAAAGTTTGATTTCTAAAATTTATTTAGTATTATTGGTATGTATGTGTGTGTGTGTGTATCTCAATTTTGTACTCAATTCTAAAGGTAAGAGGAGTTGTTGAGAGGGAGCTAAACAAGCTTTAGCTACGCTTATTTTATGAGATGCTCTTTGCTCTAAACCTTAACGCATATATCTTGCTACTATTGGATTTGGTGAATTTCTTGGATAAAATTTTGTGTTCAATTTTTCTTATCATCATCTATATCATTTAAGTAATTTGTTATCGGTTGATGATTTTGTTAATCAGGTTAGTGTTATTGCTTGAAGCCCATAACATCTCTGCTTTTCCTCCAACTCCCTTTCTTTTGGGTTATTCTCCAACTTGGATTTTCTCTACCTCTCTCTCTGTCCTAGTTGTTAGCAGTAGATTGTCTCCTGCTTGCTATGCTTGCTATCCAGCACATTGCCTTCTGCTTGTTATGCTTACTATCCATTATGTATTTTTGTCCCTTTTCCATGCTTTCCTCTTATTTTTGTTACATCAACTTTTCCAATGTTTTCCCCAGCTATTTCGTCTTCATTTTTTTATGGTGTTTTTTTTTTTGAAAAATCTTGTTCTCCTTGCTGATTTTCTACCATAGTTTTGAACATGAAAAACATACCTTAGTTTAGCTCTCACTAGATTTGTCGTAACATTACTAAATTGCCTTAAAATAGTTATATCTATTGAATTTAAGGACCAACGAAATAGTGTTGAAAATAAAATTAAAACATTATTTTAAAAAAAGTCTGAGGTCAATTTAACAAAAAAATTATTTTAAGATTTTAAGTACACTTGGAATAAAATTTTAAAGACTAAAATAAACTTTGTTTTTGTAAAAACAAAGTAGTGATCATTACAAAAACGCTGAATTGATCTCCTTTGCATTAATTCGTGTATATAAATGCTAATATACTTATGCATATTTAAAATTTCTATAGAATAGGACAGAAATAATGTGCGGATGGTAAATGGTATCTTTACCAAATTATGGACAATACGATCAAATTATTAATCAAACAGTAAAAGCTTTTTTAGCATGCTTTAAAAGGATTATTGGTTTATGTCAGTTTTACTTTTTTTCTTTGTAACCTGCATCATTCTTATATTGTTTCATTTGTTTGTGGGTTAACTGGAAACAATCTCTCTGTTATTTAGGCATAAGATTATGTACTATCAGTCTTCTCCAAATTTTGCTTTATTGCGTGAGTTCAAACTAAGTGTGATAATGACAACGACAATGATAATATCCAAAAGAGTACAGATAATGATTGGCTCGCAGCTGAATAGGAACAAATTTTCTTAAAGAGTTGTAAAATGGATGTATCCGGTGTAAGTGATGCACCTAATTAAAGCAACAGCAGTTGAATTAGATTGCTTAGTAGACTAGAGGGACGCAGTCCATGAGCACAATTACTTTATGAAAGCTTTAATTTCCACTCTTTAGCATCGAATCCTCCATCATTGGCATTAACTCCTACATGGTGTTTTGACTAAATTACCAAGCGAAGAAACTGTTCATTGCATTACCCATTGCGATGGCCTCAAAGGAAGATTATGTTGTCTATGGCAGGAAAGGACAAGTCGTTTATATGAAATGATGGAGATGCTGAGTGCCCTTAAGAACTAGCAGTGTTGTTCATAAAAAGTTTTAAAAGTGTTTCCGTTAAAACGAAGCAACGATATGCCATATTAAATAAATGTACAACTTTAGCCATATCCACTCAAGTTCTATAGTAGGTCCAACTCAAGAGAATTGAAGAAAAAAAAAAGAGAAAATGATGAACGGTGGGGTCAAACTCTAAAAGATGGAACTTTTATATCAGGCTAGAATGACTTGTAGAGGAGAAATTGACAGGATGCCACCACATTTGCTCTTCCTCCGACAGGGCCACCACCTAAAATTGTAGTCCCCTGAAGCAAACACTTAACCGAGTGCCCACAAAATTACTATTATGTCCTGTAAAGCCTGCTGCTTTGAGTGATTCAATCTTAGCACGCCGAGCGAAATGTGATCTTTTAATAATACTATAAACCAACCAAATGTAGTAGTAGTACTATCTCCGGAATTTAGTCCAATGTCTTGATGTCTATGATATTGAGTTTATTTTAACAATGCCATTGAAAGAAAATATGGAACCAAAAACTCATATTAATGATGCAGGGAGCAGTCAGCCATGCCCCGCCTAGCCTTTCAGATTCCATCTGCCAGTGTGTTATCTGAATGAGTCACCTTCTTTTGGGCTGTGGACCACTTTCTTCCCAGCTAGGCTAAAAGCATCTTCCACCAAGACTCTGCATTTTGCCTGCTCCACTTCACTTTCAGCTTTATTTTATATGCACCGTCTGTTTGATTTATCAGTGTCCCCAACGCAAAAGGATTTTTTTTTTTTTTTATCATGAGGGAATGGCAAACAGCACTTTCGACCAAATTATGACTATGCATCATAAATCCAGGATGACGGTGGTGAATATTTGCATTTGAGGGCAAAAGTACATGTTTACTCCACTCTTTTGCCTTTTTTGATTCTGACTTTAGACTCGTTGAGGAAATTAAGCATTAGAATCCAAGGTGAAAAGCGTATATGAATGTAGAGCCTTGGGAAGTTAATTCAATTAAAAGCATTGATGAATTGCATCAGTACATAAATTACAGGGAATTAAAGAATAGCAATCCAACAAATAAGGAGAAAACCCAAGAAGATTAAAAATTAAATGTCAAAATCACTGAAATTTTCTTATCAACATGACTAGAAGAACACACCTATTAAGCACTCACAAATGCAGTCCGCATAAAGAAGACAGGCTCAAACAAGCAGTACTCCAGTCAACATGTCCCAACGGAACAATCAGCCAAAAAGAGACATCAAAGCAGAGACCATCATTAGCAATGTGAAGGAGAGCTTTGACATATTGTATCTTGCCAGTGCCTCTGAAGTGATATCTTGAGCCCTGAAGAAAGAAGGAAACAACATTAATCAGATTCCAGTTCTTCATCGAGGCCTATGATATTACTATACAACGATGCAGTTAAAATGCTAACAGTGCATACTTTTGCAATTTGCCGAGTGCACCACAATATAGGACATTGTCTGGTGCAGGAAACTCAGTTTTGTTATTCTCTTCTGGATTCACAACTCTGACATAAGTTTCTTGGCCGAGGTACCATGAATCAAGGTTCTCTGTTCTGAGGTTCCATACTCCAACATTGTCAAGTGATACCAAAATTGCAGTCCACGCCCCAGGATATACCTATACATAGATAATCTCATCATATTCGCTTCGCCATAAGTTAAACTTTAAGAGACAAGTTTGAACTAGAGAGCAATATGTCACTTATGCAAGCTGTGAATTCTCTAGGGGAGATACTAACCAAGATTTGAAGATTGATGCCCAGATGCCCAAAATTGCTCAATTACATAGGCAGCATTTCAAAATATTTAACACAAAAAAATCAAAATTTAATCATTTTAACTTCAAGAGTAAAGTATGCAAGCAAATAGTGCAGTTACGGTTTTATCCTATATGGTTGTGAGGGAGAGCATATATCAAAAGATATCAGAATCCTTTTTCAGGTTTAAGGTGGGCCCATAAGACTGCTAGAAAGAGTACTAGATCTCTTTATCATATGCTAAGTTCAATGCATATCTTTAATGAAAAGTAGATTATTACACAATAGAGAATATGATGAAGGAAACCTTGAACCCATGGAAATTTTGAAGGACCGAAAAAACTTCAGGGCATAAAACATTGTTAATAACAGACCTGTACTGTAGAACGTGCAACACCATCCCACTTATTATATGTGCCCCTGCTGTTTTCAGTCCAGTCACCATAATCCATCCTGAATTGAGTCAAGTACAAGTGATTTAAGGTATAAGATCAAAGATTTTGTACATTGTAGATAACTGAAGAGTAGTAAGCATGGATAAGTTCCTACCCAACAACAAAAACTGCATATCCATTCAGGTGATAACTCTGCATCTTGGTTTCATTGTTCTGCAGAATGATTTCCATAAAGCCTCTGTATGTTCCATTTATAACTGATGTTCCCATTTTTGGTGGTCCAGCAATGGGCGTTTTGGGGAAATCAAGCTTATAGACTCCCTTCACTTTGTGTTGGTCCGCAAGCCTGATAGGAGTGGAAGGATTGATAAAGGATACACCACTAAGAGTTGTCTTTCTTTTCCCATTAATCATCATAGGTGGCTTGTTTTTCAACACATAAACATCAGTCACATTGATTGACCCATATCTGAACGAACCTTGGGGGTTTGGTCGTGCACCACTGGCAGAGACATTCCACCTGTATAATTTGACAACAGAATCCCCCAATTGAGTCAACTGGGCCCCAGAGCTCATAGATGTATAAATGGATTGATGGTGATGCAAATTATCAACTCAGAATATTGGTTTCTTTATCTATAGAAACTATATGAACTTCTGCAACTACAATATGATACACAAGAAAAGATGCACATTAGAAAATTCAAGGATTTAACCACTCCCTACTGTCAACATTCTTCTCAACTAGTACAACTGCTGCAAAAGTTATTGAATTTTCAATGTGGCAGTGCATTTGAGAGGCAACTGAAGCTAACCTGATGGATCTTGCTTGATTCATTGAGAAGGTTTTGTCAAATTCATCATTAGGTGGATCAGGAAGAGGACCTCTTGCCTTGCCCTTGGAATTAGTATAGTGCAAAATGGCAACACCAGTAACCCTTTTCCATTGTGATTCATTAACAAACCTTGCACTAGCTACAATGTAGTAATCAGTACTTGCATTCTGATCCATTGTAACCAGAAAAGAATATGACTGTCCTACATGTATATCTAAACTGGTATAGTTTTGCTGCACAGTATATGATCCCTCTGATTCAGCTAAAAGAAGATTGTGGCC
This sequence comes from Erythroxylum brevipes, assembly GCA_027479065.1. Taxonomy (NCBI): domain Eukaryota; kingdom Viridiplantae; phylum Streptophyta; class Magnoliopsida; order Malpighiales; family Erythroxylaceae; genus Erythroxylum; species Erythroxylum brevipes. Next base: position 55,463,438 of record JANIHY010000210.1, read on the forward strand.
CTGAATCCTGAAATTCAGACTAGTTGAGGTACCAACATTGTGCACACGAAGACGATAGGTTTTTCCTGTAAAATACAACAATTTTTGTCAGTTCAAATGGGCCTTTAAGCTTTGAGAATGAAGCCAGCAGCCTCACAGAAGAGTGTAGTCATACACAATATGTAGCAGAACAAAATTTAATATGTTGCGAAGTATATAGACACTAAGTAATGCTGACAATATTGCTATTCATGAGCAGAGTCACCCCGAATGGGGCCTAGTATACAAACTGCTAACACTTAGGATGGCGTGCATATTCCTAACTAAGACACTCAAAGATCCAAAATAAAAATACAATAAAATGTGTTTGCTTAGGAGGGACATACAAGTTCAAGGAAGAAAAACAATAACAGAAACATAAACATAAACAGATTTTCAACAAACATCTAGCAAGCATGATAATTACCTGGGTGGACTTCAATAGTTTCATAGTCAATGCCATCAGGAACAAGAGTAGTATTATACTGATAAGGTCCTTTGCCATTTATAAGAACTCCATCTGGCATCCCTAGGTCTTTCCCTGCATCAAGAGTCTTCCTCAAACCCTGAACATCTCCAAATTACATAAGCATCAAACAAGGTGAGTTTTTAACTTCTAACAAAATTTAAAACTCAAAAAGTGAACATTTCATATACTAACCGTATGATTTTTCTTGTACCAATCACCAATCAAGATCACGATGTCCCCACGAGGGGTATCAAAGGGAATCGGAATAATATCCCGGTTATTTATAATTAAGCCCCCATATCCACCTGAAGCTCTCTGCATATTGAGAGAAGGAAAGTAAAAGAAACTCCCAATCTGATCCTTAACCTGAAACTGGTAGGTCCAGTTCCACTTTGGAGGAATTGGACAATTAGTCCCAAGAACCCCATCTTGCCACGAGCTTCTCCTTTGTTGAATTCCAGACCTAGCAAATCCATCCAAGTTTCAATTAATGAATGGTACTTATATCAGACCCTGTCATTAAAGTTCTCTTTAAACTCTCGAGTAATTAAGTACAATAGCAAGTTCGTCCATATGTTCCCATCATCGGAACGTCTAAGAAGTTGGAAAATCCTACCAGTGCATAAGGAGGTTTTCATCCAACTTGTTTCGAACATTAACGGTGACATAGTTGTTTGTTGTGACATTTATAGTAGGACCAGGAAACTTTCCATTTACAGCGATTACCTGCAAAGTAGTTCAAATTTGGAAGCATTTGAGCACAAACTCCGCATGAAAGCTCATCATTAGTTGCAAAACCATTTAAACCATACAAACCAAGTATACGGCTTCAAGCTGAAACTGTGTGCAAGCAAGCAAATTTTAGCAGATCTGGACGTAAAGGTTGAAACATTGGAGATTTTCAAGGATACCCATGTTTTAAAAAAGTGAGAATACCTCATAAAAGGTCTAGTTAGAGAAACAGCGAGAAAAGACAGTGGAAAAAGAAAAGGTGAAAAACAGAGAGATCCAGTAGCACTAACCTGCTGAGGCACACCAAGAGGAGAGGCAGTGATGTAGGAGACCTCAAAGTCATAAGTCACCGTTGGATCTAATGCAGAACACAAGGTCACTAGCAAGCAAATGTGGGTAAGAAACCAAGCAAAGATCCCACTAAAAACCATTTCTTTAAAGCTCATTGTTGGCGCTTCAATACCAGAAGAGAAAAACAAAAATGAAGTCAATTTTCTCTTTAGCTTATACTTTGTCCGAGTTTTTACATAATCAGATGGAAAAGAAAAAAAAGGGAGCCTCTGCTCTAAGGAGTAGCTAGAGAGTGACTTTATGGAGAGACTGTCTTCTGAGCGGAAAGGGAGGTTGGCGTTGGCAACAGAAAACGGCCCTATCTCGCTTCTTGTTTTGGTGTAAAAAAGCGCACAGTTTTGAGGGATTGTTCTTTTTATTTTTCTATCTGGTCCCCAAACTTTGTTCTAATTTTTTGTGGGCCACTGCCAATAGTCAGCAAGTAGAGGGTGGGAACTGGGAATCAATCAGCATTCTCACGTAAAATAGATTTAGTTAAGTGCATAGCGTATATTATTTATAAATAACTAACAGGAATGTGCAGTGTAAATTTTGAGCATTGTCGTCCAACAACCGAAGACCCGTGGCTTACGTGAGGAATAGTAACTTGGACAGGGGATCCCAACGGGCAGTCGTCAAAGAACTTGAGCTATGGCTATCAATCAGGAAAGAGACAAGAAATTTTTAATGCATTAGCTTTGTCAGAGTTTGTATTATTTTTTGTGTGCGTATATTCAGATCGAGATAATGGCATACTACATACAAATACAATCCTTACATAAAATCAATCAATCTCAAGCTGTGGCGTGGAACTAAATCTACTTATTAAAGTTACCATCACTTTGCCGCAATTTCGGCAGCAATTGGCTGGCTGAAATGAAATGCGACTGCAACGACTCGCATTTACTTTCCGCGTGGGCAAATAATTAAAATAGTTGATACCATGATTGAAGATTTTCCAATTCTCTCTTGCTTCAAAAATAAAAAAGACATTATGAAAATTAAAGGCTATGAATCTAAGTAAGAAATATGAGTTAAATCCAAAATTTTCTTTTCCGTTCCGCTACTTTCCTCAATCGTGAAGGGCTTAATGATTATTTAGAAAGAATGGTTATTACAGGAAACAAATCTTACAAGTCTACTCTTAAACACTATTGAGGTTTGAGGGGAACAACGGATGCTTTATAAGGGCATAAATTGTTGAGTCAAACAACTTCAAAACAAAACCATTTGGAAGACAGCACAGCAGTGTCAGTGTGTCGTATGATGGTCAACACCCAATAAAGAAAAAGAGGCACCAAAGTGCCAAAATTGATTCACGGTTGCAAGATAAATGGTAAAGAAAAATTACGAGCCAAAAAGGCCCTCCCATCGGGTAAGAAAACAGGTTTCTAGTATATCATTTATTGACGGACTCTCCGAGAGCGAGAGAGGCACGGATTACATAAAAATAAGAAATCAACTAAATAAGTTAGTGTGAATAGTTTAGTACTCTCATTCTTTAATTAAAGGTCTCAAATTGATAATGGAAAATTTTGTTTGACCAGTACTTTATCCCTTATAGACTGACCCAGTGCGAGTGAAAATTAATCTGAGAGTAACTGCCTTAAAGATGCCTTCTCATGAGTTGAGATCCTCCTAAAATATCTCGTAAGCTTAAAAAAAAAAAAAGAAATCTAAAACTGAAAAGAGAGAGATTCCCTATCTCTGACTTTGCTATGGTGTAGAAGTTATGCACTAGGTTTGTAATCAAGAAAGAGTAGCCACTCTTCAGTAACTAGGTTTGACGATGCAATATATACATTTATCTTTAAAAATTTTCAGGGTAAAAGTAAGGGAAATGCTAGTGAACTATGAGGCTGGTTGGTTTTGTTCAATGATGTAAAAGGAACCGGTACAAACCTAAATGCAAATTATAGTCATCCATAAGTCAAGTTTGATCCAAAGTTGAGCCCCATTTCATACATGACGGCGTGCCTCTTAATTCTTAAAAGAAATTCTTGTAATTGGATACATGAAATGATAAATACCTAGTACGTAGTTTAGGAAAGATTTCAATCCGACCAATTGTAGATAAAAATGTCTCTCTTTTTGTGCATCACTCATGTATAACATTTTCTCTCTTTTTCTTAAAAGGATTTTATTAAAGAATTAAATTTTAATTACAGATCAATCTGGGGTTGGAAACTTCATAGACATTGGCTTTCAGAGCTTCGCAAAAAATCGAAGGATATATAGTTGAGAGGCGTTTGGAATTCAAGTCTATATTATTAACCGTAACATCAACGATTTTATAAAGTAGTTGACAACAATCAAGAATTAAGATTCCTTGTGAGAATGAGCATTATATGCTTCATGAACTCCACCACATTGTTGAATCCACTTCCTATGCTAAAATTATGACACATCAAGGCCGAATTATTAGAGAAGTTCAAGTCCTAATTGCAAATGAAGACCAAAGATTCAAAATTAAGGAGTGTTGAAGTAGCAAATTTGAATAGAAGAGTTATTATTAATTTACGTTATGCAGAAATTAATTTAACAAGAGTTATTATTAATTTACGTTATGTAGAAATTAATTTAACAACTTAAGTTATTGAGCGGTTATAATTTAGAAGAAATTGTAATCGTTTTGTTTGGTTTTAGAGATGTTATATAAGGCGGCTTATTAGAAGTGTAAAACAGTGCCATATAGAGAAATAATTTTCTCCTATAAATTCTCTCCACTCCTACATTTGGTATCAGAGTCGCAATCTTCACAATATTTACAATTTAGTATGGCAACATCAAGCAACTCATTCCAACTGCCACTTCCAAAGTTAATTGGAAGCAATTGCGATGATTGGGTTGTCCAAATGAAAGTATTTTTCTACCATCAAGATGTGTGAGATGTGAAAAAAGGTTTTATAGATGTCACAGACTCAACAATAATTGAGTCACTCAAAAAGGAGGAGCAGGATGCATTATTAAAAACTTGTAAGAAAGATCAAAAAGCATTGTATTCTATTTTTCCTGCAATCTAGCAGGAAACAGTATTTTTGAAAATATCATTGACTGAAACGTCTCACTTAGCATAGGATATTCTTCAGAAATCGTACAAAGGAGAAGAAAGAGTTAGACAAGTTCGATTGCAAAAACTTTGTGGAGATTTCAAAAATCTCAGAAATGAATGAATCAGAATCTATTGATACCCATTTTGATTGAGTTCAATTTATCAGTGTTTTGAAACCCGGACCGGTCATCGAACCGGAGGCCTTACTGGTCACTGATTTGATCGGTTCAACCATCGGTCGAACCGGTGTGACGTCATAATTACGCAATAATTATATTTAATTATATATAATATTAAAAATACAAAAATACCAAAAAAATAAAAAAAAAAGCAAAAAAATAAAAATTTTATTGAATCAGTGGTCGGAATGGTCCAGTTTGACCGATCCGACCGGTCAATTGACCGGTTTTGACCGATTCTCACTGGTTCAATTGAAAACCGATTTTTAAGGGTAAACTGGACTGGATAGCCGGCCGGTCACCGGTCGGACCGGCCGGTCCGATCTGGTTTTCAAAACAGAGCAATTTATTGTTAACCAAATGCATGCTAATGGTGAAGTTATAAATGATCAACAGGTTGTGAAGAAAATTACACAATCCATAATTTCAAAGTTTGATTCTATTATGCCTGCTATTGAAGAAGGGCCTGCTTTTTTGATAATGACAGTTGAAAGGTTATTGGTTCTCTGTCTTCACAAAAGCAACGAATGGACCAACAAGCATGCTTTGAAAAGCAACGCAAATATATTCAACCGTAGTGGATTTAAAGGTGGCCACGGTTGCGGTCGCGAAAGAGGAAATAATTTTGTCTCAAATAGACAAGATCGGAGAAAACAATTCTTTATATGGGAGATCAAATTTTATACGGGACAAATCCCAAATTCAATGTCATAGATGCCAACGTTTTGGGCATTATGAATCAGAATGTCAAACAAAATTACAAGGTGGAGAGCAAGACAATGTAGCAGAAGTAGAGGATAATCTAGTCCTTACTTGCAAACAAAGTCCAAAGGCAGAAAACAATAATATCTGGTATCTTGACACAGTGGGAGGAGAGATGAGCTTCAGCAATAAATCTAAAATCTTCTTGATGGGTAAAGGTGACATTAGTATACAATCAAAAGATAGCACTAATGTTACTATTGCTAACATGTTCTATATACTTGGGTTATATTGGAATTTGTTAAGCTTGGGTCAACTTTCAAAAAACAGGGCACCAAATTCATATCATAGATGGGGTTTGTGAAATCAAAAAAAAATGACAAAACTATTAAAAAGTTGAAAATGATGAAGAAACATATGTTTCCTTTGTATCTCCAGACGAGGACATTGATGAATTTGCAAGCAATGGTGAAAGATAGCAACTAGCTTTGGCATCTCAGATTTGGTCATCTGAATTTCAGAGGTTTGAATTGTTGGCACAGAAGCACATGGTGACTGGTCTTCCTCTAATTGATGCCCTCAATAACCCATGTGAACGATGTATACTCGGAAAGCATCACCGAGACTCATTTCCAATCGGAAAGTCAAGATGGGCAAAGCAACCATTCGAGCTGGTTCATATTGACATATGTGGACCAATGGAGGTGGAATCTGTCAGTAACAAAAGGTATTTTTTACTGCTCGCGGATGATTTTACCAGAAAATTATAGATTTATTTTCTGAATGAAAAATCTCTAGCTTTCAACAAGTTCGAAGAATTTAAAGCCCTTGTTAAGAAACAAAGTGGATCTCATTTGAAGACTTTGAGATCAGAAAAAGGAGGAGAGTTTACATCAAACGAATTCAATGACTATTGTAAGAAAGAAGGAATTCGATATGAGTTAACTGCTAGCTATACTCCATAGCAGAATGGTATAGTTGAACGATATAATAGAACAATATTTGAGATAACTAGAAGTCTGTTGAAGACTACATATTTGTCGAAGTTTCTAGGTAGAAGTTGTTTCTTGTGCTATTTAAATTTTGAATAGGTGTCCCATAAGAAGTGTTTATGGAAGGACACTAGAAGAAGCATAGAGTGGGAACAAGCCAAATGTTTCTCATTTGCGAGTACTTGGGTGTGTTGCATATGCCTATATACCTAATGAAAAAAAGAAACTTGACAACAAAAGTCAGAAATGCATCTTCATTGGCTACATTGATGTGACAAAGGGTTATAAATTATATAATCCCGAGACTAAGGAGGTTATCATAAGTAGGGATGTCCAATTTGCTGAAGATGAAGAATGGCAATGGAATCAAAACATTAGTAGTGTTATTGTTAGTGAAGCATCAACAAACGGGGAATTTTTAAGTCATGTTTCTATGTTATCACCATCGCTAATCAATATCCCTTCTGAAATAACATATGCAAGACCATCAATTCATCCTCAAAGGACTCATGTAATACCAGCACGATTGCAATATTATGTGTTAGGGAGAGATGAGGACAATGATGACGAGTTAAACGATAGTACCTTGTCAAGTTTTTTTGTTTTTTTGCAAATTGTGATCCAGTTTCTTTTGATGATGCAGTAGTTGATGAGAAATGGATCCAAGCTATAAAGAAGGAGATTCGATCTATCAAGAAGAATGATATTTAGGACCTGACTTCTCTACTAGTTGGAAGGAAGTCAATAGGAGTAAAATGGGTGTACAAAAAGAAGTATAGACCCGATGGTGAAGTTCATTGCTATAAAGCATGATTGGTGGTTAAAGGTTACAAACAAAAGTCAGGAATTGATTATTTTGAAGTTTTTGCTCTAGTTTCAAGAATGGACACAGTTCGAATGATTTTGTTTCTTTCTGCCCAAAATAAGTGGAAAGTTAATCAAATGGATATTAAATCATCTTTTCTGAATGAAGTACTTCAAGAAGATGTTTATGTGGATCAATTGCTTGGTTTTGTTAAGAAAAGAGATGAGAACAAAGTCTACTGCTTAAAGAAAAGCCTTGTATGATTTGAAACAAGCACCTCGTATTTTTTATTCTTGTATTGATATGTATTTACAATAAGATGGGTTTTATAATGTACTCATGAGCACACTTTATATGTCAAGTCAAAGGAAAGTGGTGAAATTTTGATGTTATTTTTATACATAGATGACCTCATATTTATTGGGAATAGTAAGGTGATGCTTACAGAGTTTAAAGATGTCATGGCACACTAGTTTAAGATGACAGACATGGGATTTATGTCATACTTTCTTAGTGTTGAAGTGCAATAAACTATTGATGGCATATTTGTTTCGTAAAAGAAATTCGCCATTGATATCTTGAAGAAATTTAAGATCGATATAGCTTCACCAATTTGAATGCCTATTGCAGAATGTGTGGAGATGAAAAAAAAAGGTAGAGGAGAACTTATCAATCTAAACTACTTCAAAAGTATAGTCGGAAGTATACCTTATTTGACATCCACTAGGCCTGACATTTTTTATGGAGTTGGGCTCATAAGTCATTTCATCGAGAAACCATGTCAATCACACTTGTAAGTAATTAAAAAAATTTTGCGTTATCTAAATGAAATATAAGATTATGGAATATCCTATACCCATTATGATTCTTTTAAATTATTAGCTTACACAGATAGTGATTAGGCAGGTGACATTGAAACACGCAAAAGTACATATGAATATTTTTTGATTTGGGAAAAGAAGTCATCTCATGGTCTTTGAAAAAACAACAAGTGGTGGCTCTATCAACAGCAAAAGTTAAGTATATAGTAGTAGCATCAGCAGCGTGTCGGGCAATTTGGCCACGCAGGATACTAGACGATCTAAAGCATAATCAATTTGGTGCAACGTGTATTCATTGTGACTATGAATCATCTATGGCACTAGCAAAGAATCCTGTGTATCTTAGACAAAGTAAACATATTGATATACATTATCACTATATTAAGGAACTCATAAAACAAGGAGAAATTGAACTTCAATTTGCCGAACTGAAGATCAAGTTACAGATGTTATGACAAAGCCCCTCACGACTAAATTATTTGAGAAGTTCAAGAAAATGATGGGAATCACCTGTCCTGATTGTGAATGAAGACAGAAGATTCAAGTTTGAGGAGGAGTGTTAAAGTAGCAATCTTGAATAGAAGTGTTATTATTAGTTTATGTTATAGAAATTAATTTAGCAAACTTAAGTTATTGAGAGGTTATAATTTAGAAGAATCTATAATCGTTTTGTTTGGTTTTAGAGATGTTATATAAAGAGGCTTATCATAAGCGTAAAACAGTGTAATATTGAGAAATCATTTTCTCCTATAAAATTCTCTCCACTCCTTCTTCTACAGAAGACAACTTCAAAGTCGGGAAGAAACAAAAAAAAACAAACAAAAGAAAAGAATATACGTATGTACTCGAATGCAAGCCGAACCTCTTGGGCTTATGTAACTCCATATCTACCACTTTATTGCAAAATTTTTGACTAGGAGCAACATAATTTTTAGAAATAAAGCTAAATCTAGAACTCAATATTTTGTAAAGGCATATAGGTCTAAGTCATAATTTTAATGACACAAGTTTTGAGTAATTTGTATGTTTATTAAGATGAGCATATTTAAAAATTATCTAATTCGAATCAAGAAATGAGTTTGATTTTAATTATAAATCTGATTTATTATAAAATTTTAAGTTTAAATTCAAGTAATAACTCATGCTTTCTTAAACATGCTATTAATTATTTAATTATATAAACAAAATATTTAATCTTCTACCACATAAAAATTATATTAATAATTTTTCATTTTTTATCATCATATATGTAAAATAATATGATTACTTATACTTAAACAAAGTAGATAACTAAAATCTTTATATTTAATAATATCTAAGCAATAAAATTTTTACACTAGAAAATTTAATGACACTATGTTTGGTCTATTATCA
>JANIHY010000210.1:55481985-55492576 GCA_027479065.1 Erythroxylum brevipes
ATAAAAATATGTATAATTATCTAGTCAGCTTATATATAAATCAACTAATAAATTTTTCCATATATAAATTAATTTTAAAAATTAAATTCTTTATTATTCTACCTTCTCTTATTAAAGGCCTTAAGAGAGCTAAGGAAATTAATGTAAAACTTTTCCCAATTTTTGATAAGTTATTATTTTTGGGCTAACTTTGGATATAAATATCTTTAATGTGTTGACATTTTTATTTAAAATTAATGGACTTATTTCTTAATTGTTATCAAGCAATTTTGAACACATGGGAGTTAAATTTAAATCAAAAAGATGCAAGAAAAACAATGGTAATTCAAATTTTCAACTGGCAGAAAAGTTTTTCACTAAACGTGGGCACATGCAAAGAAAAAGTTTATCATTAAAGTCTAATTTGAAAATAGATTCGATAGACTTAGGATTCTAATTATTTTGGAAATCAAGTTGTTTTCTTTATGTGGGGATCTGCTACTTGATTTCGTGGGAGTGTGTATTTGATCAAATAACTTTAAGAAGGGAGGACAACCACCCTTTTTAGACATCTTATCATTCACATCTTTGTTTTGTTCATTGGGAGAGTTTTTCGTTTTTGTGGAGAAAAGACAAATATGGAGACCAAATGTTTTGCTATTCTTTTGTCAAATTTTATCAATGTTTTTTTTTGATAAATTAGTGATATTATAAATCAAGAAAAGAAGGGTTTATATATATAGTCAGAGACTGCCCAAAAACAAATTTCATACCTAGATCAAAACAAACCATCCCACCCAAATAGAATTGATGCAAATTTTAATCTGAATACAAACAAATCAGTGTATGTCACAAGAATTAAAACTATACAAGACCAAATACAAATATTGCCTAGTTCTTTCGTCCCTCCGAAAATAGTTTAAGTGATCACCTTACCCTCTCTTATCATTTATAGTCACTACATTCTTGTAGCAACTTAGCATCAAGGATACTAATATAGCTTTTGGTAGAATCCATTGACTTGATCTCCTTCATTGAAACTAGCTTTTTCCTAGGACGTAAAAGTCCTTTACAGAATGCATATACCGATTCCTCATAAATTTGCAACTAGTCCATCCCTACACTAATCTTTATAGCCATTATATTTAAAGCTTTTGAGATAACCTTCCCAAAACCATCGACAATACTCACACACATTTATGAACACTATCTTGATGTCTGGATTCAACATTGTGATATATTTTCAAAGAGGGATATGACTCCTCTTTACCTCAAATTTCATAACCTGAAACCAACCTACATAACATTACATTAGACAAAAAGAACACAAAACTCCACAATTACCTTCTCTCAGTGTTTGCGTAGAGTTGTTCCATAACTTGGAATATCACTCAAGTGATAATACTCCCCACTTCTATGACTATTTCTCTGAAGGTTCTGAGGTTCTTTTCGGACCATAAATTATACACGATAATAGATAGTAGGATGATATAGTTGTTAGGATCAAAGTTTTTGAAGTTGATTGAACCAATTTAGAATGGATTGAAGGCTGAACAGATATGGAATGTATATCTGAAAGTGGTTGAGGTAGTGTAACCACACTGATTTTGAGAATGAACATTCAAAGAAGAGGTGGTTAATAGACTCATTATCTAAGGAACATAGGGAGCAATGATTTGGAAAATAAGAATAAAGGAGATTATCCCTTGTTTGTAGTTTATCAAGAAAAGCTAACCACAAGATGAAAAAATGCTTTAGATTTGTACCTTTATGCCACACTAGTTTATGCCAAGGCACACTCAGAATAGGGGTCTCATAAAATTGTAAGCTGAAGTGTTTGTATATGCTTTTGAAGGGCTGACAATCCATTCCAATCTATCAGGTCAGGTATGATCTGGTTGATACATTAATGGCTCTAGCATACGAATAATGATCGGCCACAGGCTAGACGAGTCGACCATGGTCTACCTGTGGCCTAGCCAACCCGGGTCAAAATCAAGGATTCCCTGCGAATTAACGTGTGATGCATCAGAATATGCAGTTGGATTAGTTTTGGGTCAAAAAGTGGACAAAATACTTCATGTCATTTACTATGTCTCAATGACACTTAACAATGCTTAGTAGAATTATTCTACAACAAAGAAAGAATTTTTGGCTATAATTTTTGGGTTAGGAAAATTTCAGTCTTACCTATGAGATACACAAGTGATCATTTATTCAGACCATACAACTCTGAAATATTTGGTGACTAAGAAAGAAGCAAAACTAAGGTTGATTTAGTGAATCTTACTCCTATAAGAATTTGAGTTAGAAATACGAGACAAGAAGGGAGCTAAAAATTTGGTGGCTGATTAGCTTAGCCAGATCACTCTAACCAATAAATCTGAAGTTTTCGAAGATGAATTTCCTGATAAAAGTCTTTTTGCAATCCAACAAGTAATTCCATGATATATTAACATAGTAAATTTCTTGGTGACTAAGTCCTTACCTAGTGATTTATCTAGCGTTGAAAAGCATAAAATTAGACGAGAGTCCAAATATTACATATGGGATGAACCTCATTTTTGAAAAAATTTTGTGTTGTTCAAATTAATAGAAGGTGTGCTGCAAATCATAAAATTCATTCCATATTAAAAATTTTCCATTCATCTATGTATGAAGGCAATTCAATCCCAAAAGAATAGATCGTAAAATTCTTGAATGTGGTTTATTTTGGCCCAAATTATTTTATGATACGTACATGTTTTATAAGTCTTATGATCATTGCCAAAGGATAGGTAGTCTGGGATGAAGAGATCAAATGCCATTTACAAATATCCTTGCATGTGAAATTTTTGAAATATGGGGAATTGACTTTATGACTCCTTTTCCTTGATCTTTTGGCAAGACTTACGACATTCTAGCTGTGGATTATGTGTCAAAGTGGATAAAAGAAAAAGCTACTAATACAGATGATGCTAAGGTTGTAGTCAATTTTATCTCTAACATTTTTATCAGCTATGGAATACCTATGATTAGTGAAAGGGGAACTCATTTCTGCAATAAAATTGTTGGAACATTGATGAATGAACATGGTGTTTCACATCATATTTCGACTGCATATCGTCTGCAGACAAGTGTGCAAATAGAAGTCTCCAACGAGGAATTTAAATCAATTTTGGAAAAAGTAGCTAATCCGAATAGAAAAGATTAGAGCTTACATTTGGATGATGCCTTGTGTGTGTATCGGACTACTTACAAAACTCTAATAGGCATGTCACCTTATAAGTTAGTTTTTTATAAACCTTGTCATTTGCCTGTGGAAATAGAACATAAAGCCTATTGGGCTGTGAAGTAGTTAAACATGGATTTGGTAGAGGCTGGTAATAATAGGAAGTTGCAATTGTAAGAGTTAAAAGAGATCCGTAATGAGACTTATGAAAATGCAAAAATTTATAAGAACAAAAGTAAAGCTTTTCATGATAAAATGATTTTAAGGAAGCAATTTTCAGTATGACAAAAATTTCTTCTTTTTCATTCAAAACTTAAGTTATTTCCAAGAAAATTACGACTTTGCTGGCTCAGATCATTTATTATTACTAATGTATTTTCTCATGGTGCGATAGAAATTCAAAGTTTAGATACTTCCAAGGTGTTTAAGGTTAATGGACATCGCCTAAAATCATACAATGAGAATTCTCCAGTCAAAAATGTGGAAGAGATAGAGATGGTAGCCCCAATCTATTTCTAATCAAGTAAGTAGATAAACACGTCCAGCTAATGACTTAAAAGAAGCACATTTGAGGGCAACCCAAAATTTTCATGTTCAATTTTAATTATATTTTTCAATATTTTTCAAATTTTAAAATATTTTTAATTTGTTTTATTTTCAATTGTCAATTTTTTTTCATTTCCTTTAGTATTTTTACATGTCAATATTGTCAATTCTAGTATAATTAAAGAAAATTTAGTTTTTTTTCCTGCCCAACCATTGCCATCCCGCCCACCCACTATAATTTCATTGACTTTGTGCTCTTATTTTGGTGATTTCAAATATGTCAAGTTCCAAAGCTTAGGACCTTGCCACACAAGAAGAACGACTCATGTTAGTTAGCTTCACCTATCTCGACATTGTTTAACACCTAATCTCCATCGGATACCACAACTGCGACGCCGACTACCTCCATTCCTCCAATTTCTAAACCAACCCAAGGTTTTACAACTAGAAATCAAACTCAGAAAGGTGAGCAAATCGAAAGGAGAAGAAAATGGAACTCACAAAGTGGGGATTTCACTACTTTTCACCTGCCATAGGACAATAAGATATTTCAACAATTGAGCCAAAGAAAAATTTATCTATGTAAGTATGTTCTAACTGATACTCTTGATGCTTTACAAATTCATAATTCCTTTGAGCAATTGGTTGGGCCAATTTATTGGAATGCATTTGTTAAAGTTGACTATCCTGCTCATATTGAATTGACACGAGAATTTTACAACACCTTTCAATTTAATTCCCCTGAAGAATTTGACATCTTTACTAAAGGAATTGTTGAATTTAGACTTATGGGAAAGGAATTTGTGTTATTTGTTACAAAATTTAACATTGCTATAGGTTTTATATTAGACAATGAAATTAACAACAAATCATTTGTAAGTCCTAGCTGTGATTATCATACTGATTTTCATGCCTCTAAAGTGTGGACTTGATGGTTTTTTTATCATCATCCATATAATGCAGTGCATCTAAGTGTTCATATTTTTTAAAAAATCCTACTTTCAAAATCATACATAGACTCTTTGCGTACAATTTTTCAGGATAACAGGATTCTACTAGTACACTTTCTAAGGCTGAATTTTATTTTTGTGGTGTATGGACAAACAAATTCTTGTTAATTTGGGTTTTTGGTTTATGACTCAATTTCAATATGTGTTAAACAAGAAATCCAAACCATTAATATTAGGGTCCTATATCACTCAATTGGTCGTAATTTAAAATTATTGGATCATGAAAATACTGATATGCTTGTGGCTTGTTTGTAAGACAATTTAATGGATCGATTTGTTTTTATTATACCGGAATCTATGATATTTTTTGTAACTATTTATTCCCTCTCTTCTTTCATTCTATTCTTTGTTTCTTCAATGGTTCAAAAACTTTGCTTTGTTCATTGGACTCAAATTGGTAAGTGACATAGGCCATTAAATTAAACTAACAATCTCCCACTTGGCCCATGTTACGACTTGGTGATTCAACACTAAAACTATAAGTGCACATAATACATTGAATCAATCAAGTCATCCTTAATTAAATTAAGAGGATGGGATCATGGCGTTCACAAGTTATACAACATAATTCCTTCTATGTATCACATAATCATCTCAACTCATAAAACTTTAAGTGGGTAACTCTGTGACTACAATTGAATTCACAAGTTTCATAACAATTTGAGCAAAACACTTATATGTATATATGCATGCCAAAACTCTATGCTAATAAGGACTTATCTATAAGGCCCATTAGTTCAACATGACCAATAAATATTTTAGGTGGTAAGCCTTTACTTAACAGATCTACTATTATGAGATCGGTACCAATATGCTCAATTGACACTTTATGTTTTTACACTTCTTCTTTCATAGAAAAATTCTTCAAATATATGTGTTTCATACCCTTTGAATAATTTTTATTCTTAGAGAAGAAAAAGGCCGTGGAATTATCACAATAAATTTTTAACGATCTATTAATACTGTCAATAATGCCAAGACCTAAGATAAAGTTCTAGAACCACAATCCATGAATCGTGGCCTCAAAGCACATCACAAATTTAGCCTCCATAGTGGAAGTAGCAATGATGGATTGCTTTCTACTTTTCTATGAAACTGCTCCTCTAACTAATAGGAACATATAACCAAATGTAGATTTCCATGAGTCTACACAACTGGCATAGTCTGAATCTGAGTAACCTATCACTTTGAGATAGGTTGATTTTCTATATGTGAGCATATAGTCCTTTGTGCCTTGTAAATATCTAAGAACTTTCTTTATAGCTTTCTAGTGGTCCATTTCAGGATTGCTTTGATATCGGCCTAACATTCCGATAGCAAAACTAATATCTGGCCGAGTGCATGTTTGAGTATACATTATGCTCCCAACTACTAACACATAAGGAATAGACTTCATTTTCTTACGTTCCAAATAGTTTCATGAATATTGCATTTGACTAAATTTGTCCCTTTTCTGAATTGGAACTATCCCTACGGAGCATTTTTTCATATGAAATCTTTCTAATAATTTCTTGATATAACCTTTCTAAGATAATTCTAACAACACTTGTGATCTATCATGGAATAATTCAATTCCTATCACATAGGATGCCTCACTCATATCTTTCATTTTGAAATTATTAGAGAAAAAATTCTTTACATCATGTAATAAAAACCATATTATTAGTAGTAAGAAGGATACCATCAACATATAGAACTAATATAATGAACTTGCTCCTACTAACCTTCATTTAAATACACCGATCAACGGTATTTTCTATAAAACCATAAGATATAATAATATCATTAAACTTAAGATACTATTGTCGAGAAGCTTGCTTCAGTCTAGATATTGACATCTTTAATTTACACACTAATAGTTCCTTTCCTGTGGTCACAAAACCTTCCAGTTGATCCATATAAACTTCTTCTTCTAAGTCACCATTGAAAAAAGTGGTCTTTACATCCATTTGGTGAAGCTCTAAATCATAATGAGCTACTAGGGCCATAACAATTCTTAAAGAGTCCTTCCTTGAAACTAGAGAGAAGGTCTCTTTATAGTCAATACCATCCATTTGAGTGTAACCTTTGACAACAAGTCTAGCTTTATACCTTTTAATGTAGGCCTGTGAGTCACGTTTGACCTTAAAGACCCATTTACAACCCACTTGCTTTGCACCTCTCTGGCAACTTAACTAATTCCCATACATTATTGGCATCCATTGATTTCAACTCTTCTTTCATAGCATTGAACTATTTTAAAAAATTGCTACATTCTATGACTTGTTTGAATGAGACTAGATCCTGATCAATGCTCAAGTGACATTCATGTTCAAGTAAGTAAACTTCATAGTAACTCGAAATAGTTGATCTTCTCTGCCTTATAGACCTTCGTAATGCTACTTCTTATGGCATCACTTAATTATTTGTAACTTGAACATCATTAATTGGTTCTTCATTAATAAGTTCAATTTGTGGAATTGGAACATTAATTTGTTATTCCGGTATATTGTTTATTCATGATACAACAAGAGAAATCACCACCGGTAGGATCACATTTAATGTAGTAGTTTCTACTCGACTCGGAGTAGTTTCTACTTGACTCTCGTAAATATCCACATTTTACGATTCTCCACTCCTACTGATTGGATCATTCTCAATGAACCGAGCGTTACCAGACTCAACTATTGTCGTACTATGATTAGGATAATAAAATCTATACCTCCTTTGACTTTTTGAGATAGTTGATGAAATAACTTTTAACGATTCTCACATCAAGCTTCTTTTCATGTGGGTTATACAACTTTACTTCTACCGGACAACCCCAAATGTGAAGGTGTTGTAAACTAGGTTTCCTTCTTATCTAAAGTTCATAAGGTTTCTTAGGAACTACCTTACTAGGAATCCAATTAAGCAGATACACAGTAGTCTTTAATGCATGCATCCACAATGATAAAGGTATAGTACTATAACTTAACTTACTCCTAACCATATCCATAAGAGTACGATTTTGCCTTTCAGCTATACTATTTTGTTGCGGTGTACCAGGCATTATGTGTTGCGCACATATGCCTCGATTTGTAAGAAACTTTGGAAATGGTCCTAGACATTGCCCACTTTCATCAAATTTTCTATAATATTCACCACCTCTATTAGACCTTACTATCTTTATTTTTCATTTAGTTGCCTTTTTATCTGATTCACGAACACCTTTAGGATATCCATAGACTGAGACTTCTCATATAGAAGATAAATATAACCATATCGTGCAAAGTCATCAATAAAAGTAATGAAATACTTTTTTTCACCCCAAGAAGGAACGTCGAAAGGACCATAGATGTTAATGTGTATTAATTCAAGTAATTCACTACTTATTGTTGCTAGATTCCTTGATATATGTTTGGTTTGCTTAGCTTTAATGCAATCCACACATATATCCCAGTTAGCAAAATCCAATTGAGGTAAGATTTCATTTTTCACTAACCTTTATACCCTTTCTTTCGATATATGACTAATCTTTTATGCCACAAAAAAGCAGAACATTCATTATGCACACTATGTTTATTTCCTATAATATGGTCAACATGAAACAGAGATTCAGCAAAATCAACTTCAAGATTTAAATGATATAAACAATCAATTAAAGTACTAGAACCATAATAGTACTTGTGTTTATAAAGAAAACACACAATTTCCAATCTTAAAGTTAAATCCATCATCATCTAACTTTGCAACAGAAAATAAATTCTTAGCACAGTCAGGAATATAAAGACAATTTTTTAGATCCAGGTGACACCTAGTGTCAAAAATCAATCTGTAAGTCCCAATAACCTTTATTTGTGCCTTCATTTTCTTCAATCTCCTTTCCTCCTGAACCAACATGGCCTTAATTTCTTAAAGGTTCCATTTTTACTTAATGGTTTTATAATTCACTTGGAACTAGCTGAACTCAGGACGAAGTGAGTTGATAATGAACTATACAAGGAAAGACTCACTTACATCCATACCCATAGATTTCAACTTTGTAGCTAGATTTGATATATGTGTTAAATGATCATGAATAGGCTGTGACTAGTTAAACTTTTTGGTCATAAACTCACTCATTAAAGTCCCTACTATGGACTTATCAGCTATATCAGATTGGGAGTATTCTTTAAGCTTTAACATGAACTCCTTTGCATTGTTCGTTTTAGGCATTGACGACTTTACATTTTCTGCGAACATCATTCGCATCAAATTTAAGCTTAGCCTGTTAGACTATTCCCAAACCTCATAATAAGATTTGTTAACTTTAGAACTAGTCTCAATTATAGTTACAGGCCTTGCGTTTGAAACTATGGCCAATTTGAAATCCATTACATCCAGTTGGAATTGAATTTGCTCAAAGCAATCAACATAGTTCAGACCATTGAACTTGATTAATCCATTTTCTAAAGAAAACAAATTAGTAGATGCTACAAAGACAGCATATAGCTCACATATTAATGCTTTGAGTAAACCTAAATGGATTCAAACTAACTAACTAATACACTTTGATTATGCATATAAATTCTCCTTTGGGTGAAATTTAAATACGTAGTTGTAACTTATTATGATGCATATATAGTTCACTATAATGTACAATCAATCATATTCTAGTCAACATGCTTGTTATCTTTGGATATATAATCATATTAACCAAATATGTTGATAAAGTCCCTTTAATTTTATTAATTTTAAGCAATGGTCCACCTTTGAGTGACCTCCTATCGTTGCAATTAATAATCTTAATTGTTCAGTTCAACCTTTATGCCATTTTAGCATCATATCATAATGAACAATTTAAACATTCATAATTAAATGATTAATACTTTCCAGCTAGGCTACTTTGGTAGCTAACAAGCTGTCCATATAATAAACATTTAATTGGACAATTATCATACATGAAAATTTTAATTTAATTAGTTAGGTCACTTTGGTGACTAACAAACTAGTCTAAATTACTATATGTCATGTAGTGCATTCAACATATAATAAGAAAATGTAATTCCAAGCATTGCACAATATAAATGGTCAAAGTACCAATTAAAACATAATATGACACAAAATTATATTATGCGTAGCAAACATGTGCGCAACTTTTATGCATATAAACCTAAATTAATTAATTGATTACTTCATTAATTTATTTAATTATCAATTAATTAATAAATTGTAAGTTATGACCCAGAATAAAATACCTTAAGTAGGACCAATATATATATATATATAAACGATGGGCGCTTGCACAACATGTGCCTGCCTTTGGTCCAACCTGGTAGGTGAGGTGCATGCGTTGCATATGCTTTATCTTTCTCACTGAACGTTGGTTTCATTTCTCCTTTTTTAAAAAAAATTTTTACATCTTCTTTCTTTCATGGATTCTTCTTGCAATTCCTTTCTAGAATCCTCTCTTGGCTTAAGCCAACAATAACGACATCCACCATTGTCTTCTTTGGTGGTCATTATATGACACAAACCTATGGATTTTCTCATTCTAAACCATCCCTCTATATTTTGTTTAAGTCCATCCATAAATATTATGTTTCGGTTAAGCAGTGAGAATGGGTTTCAAGTCTTTAGAACATTGATTCTATTAACATTTGAAAATCTTTGAAATGAAAATAGTCAAAACTTGCGATTCGTTGTTATTTCTGTTACTATATGTGTGTGTCTATTTCTGTGTTCCTTTCATGGCAATGCAATGAAGAAAGTAATGCCATTACAAATACAGAAAAAACAATTATACAGAAACGAACAGAAAACACAACTGAAGTAAATCACACGTTAATATATTGAACAATAATATGATCAAGATACACAAGAAGGGGGGGTTGAATTGTGATAA
>JANIHY010000210.1:55631062-55641493 GCA_027479065.1 Erythroxylum brevipes
GTTCACTTTTTGTTTTATCTATGTAACATTGTTGCCTAAAAAGACTTAAAATGTTGCAATATATTTTAGATTGTTGCTATAATTTGAAACTAATGTGTTGCCTTAGTTAAAACTTAAAGCAACATTTTTTATTTTGTTGATTAATTAACAAATTCTGTTGCATTATACTTATTGCAACGCCACTTCTTGTAGCAACACGAATTCTATTGCATTAAGAGAAAGGAAACAATAATTGTACTTATAGCTACACTTTTGTCTGTTTCCTAAAGCACTTTGTGTCGTAGTGTTCGTGACTTTTAAAAACTATTTATAACTCCCTTATAGTTTGGTTTTACAACACTTATCCCCCTACCATCAACTTTTGTTACAAACCTTAATAATATGTAGCGTCATGTGTAGTGTTACATATTGAAAACAATGTCGTTTTGGAGTCTATGGTTAGAGTTTTTAATGGAAGTTGATAATAAGGGGTGAGTGTTATAAAACCAATACTATACGAGTTTATTGATAGTTTTTAAAATTCAGGGGATACATTGATAATATGTCAAATCATAGGGAGCCCACTGAATTTATTCATAATTTTTATGATTTAGAACTTAAGAGAAATTAAAATTGAGGAATGATTGTGTTATTATTACTTACCTTTTTTCCTTCCTTCAATTTTACTTGCCTATAATGGATGAAAGATATAAAATCATTCCTACACATATCTAGACCTCAAGTCCTAAGTACAGGATACTCATTGACAAAGAATTGATAAAGGAGAGAATCCTATTCCAAGAGATGAAATAGACAAAGTGTGACAGTGAAGTCATACGACATAGGCTTCTCAACTACATTGTCGACCTGTCAGAAGATCCAAACATAAGCCCTTTAACTTTAAGATATAGGCTTATGCCTAATAACTTCATTGATTAAACTTTACAAGTTTGAAGCATGCATATGCGAGCAATCAATTATTTTTAAGGACAAACAGAGGTTTTTGGTATGAGATGAGTTGTATAAAGAGTCAACCTTTTTGGTTTATGACAATATGTCACCAATCATCACATTTAAACTTGTTTTAATATTTCAACAGAGAGGAATGAAATATTTTAATTATAAAAATGATTAAATGCATTGAGGAATGGAAAGGTTTATCAATCTTAATCTACCATATGTGATGCTTTCATTTGTTGAGCATATGTATATATACTCTTCCCATATTTTTCTATAGAAAATTTACTCTTTGTGAAAAATCAAGCCAAAATCTTCCTTTACCATACAATTTCTTGGTCCAAATTTCCATTTCTAAAATCCATTTACTTTCATCAATACATTATTTTCTTAAGTTTCCACATTTTTTTAGTAAACATATCTCATCCTAATAGCATAAGTTGTAGCAGTAATGTCTCTATACAAGAATATGGGGACTTGAGGATTTTTAGTAGTGAGTCATAAGTAATGCTAAAGGCAATTATGTCTTTTTTTCACATTAGAATGATATGGAAGTTTAATGTTAAATTTCTTGTAAGTAAATTCAAGTTAGAAGATTTTGAAGGAATGAGGGTAAACTTCAACATTTCCTCAATCAACTTTAGGTACCCTCTCCCTTTGAAGGGGGTTTGCTTGCTAAGCCTTAGAAGATCACTAAGTCAGTATTAAGAGTAAATGAGGCTCTCTTGAATGCCTTTCACCTTTAGATACTAGAGGAAACAAGTTTAGCAATATACTAGCTTCACATAGTAACTTGTTATTTAAGGGACATTAAGCTATTAATAGATCTATTTAAGTTTATGCACCAAATTCTTCCCTTAGGAAAACTTCGAGGATAGAAAAATTTAAATGTCATGCTTGAAATAGAAACAATAATAACTAGTGAGATTCCAGTTAAAATACAAGATTTAGGGAGGTCTAACAATATGTAACCTTACCCCTATATGATAGAGAGGTTTTTTTTAATAAATTTCATGCTTGAA
Organism: Erythroxylum brevipes; assembly: GCA_027479065.1. NCBI lineage: Eukaryota > Viridiplantae > Streptophyta > Magnoliopsida > Malpighiales > Erythroxylaceae > Erythroxylum > Erythroxylum brevipes. The sequence continues at coordinate 55,633,021 of JANIHY010000210.1, forward strand.
ACTACCAAAAGTAATGCATTAATGGAGGAACCACTTTTTTTTCCCTATCTTTAGAGGATAAAAGTGAGTGAGGCTTTAATCAAGTATAGGAGGACGTGAATCTAGGCTTAAATGAAAGATAAATTTCAAATGTTCTTTTAGCTTCTCATATGCATGCCTTACTATAATTTAAGAATCTCTTTCCTAAAAAAGAGTTGCTATTAGAGGAAGATCTTTTGTTAGAGGTTAGCATTATTGATTAGTAGTCCCATTTGTTACTTTACTATATTGTTAATAATATAAGAAAGATGGAAATTATCAAATTTTTACATTTTTTATAAAGATAAACCTATGATAACTCATGCCCATTACTCACAATCAAGATCATGCTTATAAGGTGGTTTATCAAGAGACCTTATAAACCTAACATACTACTTCTGTTGACATGATTACTAGAGCTTTTGTTTATCCCTTTATCCTTATTACAACTTTAGTAAAGAACTTCTAGTTTTGTTTGTATGGTGATTATTTTAAGAAATATTATGTGTTTATGACATATTTTGCTAATTGATCCATAAGAGCCCTTCCAAACTTGATTCTACTTACTTTTTCATTACTTATCTTTGTTCTTTTGATCCTTGCAATAGCCTTTTAAATAATGCTTCAACTCTACTACCTCATCTACTTCTTACCCATCATTCCTACTTTTATACTACTCTAAAATTCATTAACCTTGCTACCTTCTTCATTTAAATTTTTTTTCAAGCTACTTATTTCTCAGCATGTTATTAATCAGCTCAGTTAGCCTTATACCTATCAGACAGTAGCTTTTTCTAATGAATAATTTTTCTATTTCTAAGTTCCCCCCATTTCAGTAAAGAAACAATTTTAAATGAAATCTTCAATTGCTCCTCAGACTCAGACATCTTCATGCCTAAATGAATCGTTTACATAAGCATTACTCAAACCTTGTATAACCGAATCATACTAATGGTACTAAAGGAATATGGGTAAAAGTTACTAGAGATCTTAAACTAGACGCTAAAAAATTTGATGAACAACATATTGTCTTAACTACTATGGAGGTTTTAAAAGTTGGTGCATAAAAATGGACTTCCACACTACTTAGATATTTTCTTGACAAGAGAGTAGCATATCTTGTCATTAAGCATTGGGAACAAACATGTTGGAAGCAGTATGGTTTGATGGATAGGTTGGTTAACAATGATGACACCATCTTCTTCAAATTCTCATCAAAGAAGTTTCCATAAAAGTACTTAAAGAGGGACCCTGACAAATGCAGAATAAATCAATATTGTTTCAAATTTGGAGTTTTGGGCTGAGAATTGAAGAAATTAAGATGGAAAACATACCAATCTAGTTGTGTATACATGGAGTATCATTATAATACTGGACCATAAATGGATTAAACTATCTTATTAACTTTATTAGCAATCCAATATGCATGGGCTAAGCTACCGTCACAGAATTGTGTTTAACAAGGAAGAGCACTAACATAATTTTCAATATGATTAAAGACATTCAAAACATTTTTGAACAATAGACGTTACTTAAGGAGGCTCATAATTATTTCACTTCAATGATGAGTGCACCAACAAATGCTCACTCCACAGTTGAACTACTCAAGGAAATAATGTTGGAAACTATAACTTCTTGAGCTTGTTGATACATTATCCAAGCCTATCACTAGTGGAGATTGATGAGGTTGTAAAGTCAATCAACCCATATAAAACCCTGGATCTAAATGGCTTTAATATGTTGTTCTTCAACAAAAGTTGCCCTCTGGCTAGAACTATAGTTCATAAAGCTATCTTAAAGTTCTTTAATCATATAAAATTGATCAAGGAAATAAATATAAAATTTTTAACCCTGATTCCAAAAGGAGGAGAGCTGAAGTATTAAGTGATTATATTCCAATTACTTGCTCTAACTCAATTTACAAAATCATCTCCAAGATTATTGCTAATAGATTAAAGAGGGTTTTAATAAAGTATAAGAATGAAACATAAAGAGCATACATCCCTGGTAGATTAATAAGTGACAACATTATATTAAAGCAGGAATTTATGAGAGATTGCCACAAAATAAATGAAGGTAGAAATTGCAATTTAAAGATTGAATTTTGGAAAGCCTGCGACAATGTTGATTGGAAATTTCTAATAAACATTATGATGTCAATTACTTTTCTTAAAATCTTTATTGATTGGATATCTCAATGCATTACAACTCCATCTTTTAATGTGCTTACAAATGGAAAACCTTCAACAAGGTTCAAAAGCAACAAAGGTATAAGGCGAGGAGATTTTTCCTCTCCTTATTTATTCTATTTTATTATGGAGGTGTTTTGTAGTACATTTACGAAGGTAATAGAGAGAACCAATTAGTTCAGATATCATTCCAAATTTCAGATGCTAGGCATAACACATTAAGTAACTATTATTATTATCCAAAGTTGATCAAGCATTTGTTTAATCTTCATAACTGCAATCAGAAGGTTTTCTATAATATTTGGTCTTGAGGTAAATTTAGGAAAAAGTTACTTTTACACTTTTGAGAAAGTAATAAATCAAAAGGCAATGATACTAGCTATTACAGGCTTTAATAAAAATGAATTACCAATTAAATATATGAGGATTCCTATTTCTGCTTATAAGTCTACTTATGGAGATTACAATTTTCTCATTAATAAGATACATACAAGGATCTTAAGTTGGAGTATAAACACTTTGTCCTTAATTAGGAGAGCTCAACTCATTTCATTTGTACTTAATGCAATTAGTCTATATTAGGGAGCTCATATTTCTCTTCCTAAGGATGTTATCAAAATAATTTATACTAATCTTAAAAAGTTTATATCGTCTGCAAATAGAACAAGAAAGCACTTAACTCCTATTAGATGATCTATGGTATGTTTCTTGAAGAAGCATGGTGGTCTGAATGTAATCCCATTGAAAGTTTGTAATATGGTCATACTTACTAAAAAGTTATGGATGATCATTGAAGATAAAAAATCCTTATAGGTTAGGTGGATAAATGCTTATTACATCAAGGGGAGGAGTTAATGAAAGATTAACATACCTAAAAATGCTTCAAATAAAACAACAACAATCTTCAAATTGATAAGCAAAGTCAGGTCATACGTAACTAGATTATTGGAAAATGATTTCAATGCACTCTTTTGTTAGGGGTAAGGCCACGTATTAGTGGACCTCCCCAGATCCCGCATATTAGCGGAACTTTCACTAGTTTGTTGTTGTTGTTGATGTCAAAACACTCTTTTGGTATGACATATGGTTGGCTACTAGACCTTTTGAAGATATTAGTATTAATTCAATAAAAAACATTATTAATGAAGATCAATATGTGACTTGTGCTTTTACATATAAAAATAAGATGTTTGCAAAATCATATCAATAACATTAAACTCAAGGAAAACAAGACAGATCTCAACTGTGGACTTAGTCTTAGCATGGTAAATTCACTGATGTGTCTTATAGTTCAAGAGCAAGGAAACATAATACTATAGCATAAACTAGTCTAGTGCAAGTATATATTACCTGGAGCTTTAATCATTGTCTAGACAACTATTAAAAACAAATTGCCTACAACTAACAAATTGAACAAGTATATGGTAATACCAAACATATGTGTATTATGTAAGCAAGAGCAAGAAAACATAACTCATTTATTCTTCAAATGTCAGTTCACTCAATCTTTATGGAAGGACATTACTAGAAGATGATTATTAGAAGATCCATCAGAGGAATAAGAGGAGATTGTATCTCAGTGTTTAGCTTTAAACATACATGATAAAACAAAACAATGGTGCTTCTTTATTTCTTTATCATATTTGGTACAAGTTTTGTGGATGAAAGAAATATAAGAATTTTAAAAAATATAAGAAATTTCAAGATTAATGAGAAACAACATTCAAAGTTATTAAGAAAAACTCTTAATATAGTCAAGTTACACATTATTGTATTTAAAGATAAAATGTAGATTGATTTTAGTCTTATATCAATATGGAATTATTGGATACCTTGTGCATTTGAAGTTTGTTTAATAATGTAATATTTTCCTAGTTTTTTGTTATCCCATTCATAATGATGGCTAGTTTATGCTTGTAAAACTTGTTATTGCCTTTCATGGCTTATTTTAATTCACAATTAAAAGAAAACAATATAAGGTTAACTAATGTACGTATGTTGATGTTTGTGGCTAACATTTTAGTAAACTCTTAGAGGACTATAACTCCTCTACTAGGGATACTTAAGGGTTTGAAGGTTTGTGAAATATGTTAAATGTCACTCTAAACCTATGAAACTATAATTAATTCTTGTTTTAATTAGAAGTCTTTAATTAGGCAGGTGCTTTTTTTAATCAATTTTTCAAGGACAAGCAATGAGTTAAGTGAGATAGAATTAAATAAGCCTATATTTTTTTCCCCATATGTATATGGTTAAACTTGTTGAAATTTAACATCTTTATAGTATGTTTTACTTGAATTATTTGATTTTTTTTCATATTTGGTTCATTATGTTATAGGTGATTAATCCCATATTTGAGAGTAACTTTCTTTATAGTCATCCAATAAAGAAGGTATTAAATTCATTTTCAAGCTAGCCTGATGGAAAACAACTTTGTAGAAGGCATCAGAGATAAATTTAGACTCAAAGATGCTAAAAACTTGAGGAAAGTAGATAAGTAGGCAACACAACATCAATAGTGACCAGATGGAATAAGAAAGGACTTGAAAAAGTTATGTTAATGAAGAATGGGGATACTTTTTAAGTTCTCTTTGAACTCAAATCTATGTGAGATAATAGAACAAAGAACATGGCACATAAGTGACCAACCCTTATTTTTAAGACAATGAAAGCTGGGGATAGGTTTGGATAGGGGCTCGATAGAGATGATTCCATTATAGGTCCAATTTCATGGTCTTTTGATGAAGTATTGGAAGGTGGAGGGGCATAACCATTTGAATAGTGTATTAGGCAAACTTATTTGCATGGATTCTCAGACAACAACTATGGATAGAATAAGTTATGTTAAGATTTGTATTGACGTGCCGAAAGATGTGGCGTTGCTTGAATCCTAGTCAATCTATTGACTTGGAGATTCAGGGGAGATGGTCAGAGATGTCATTTCCTTAACCTATCCTTGGAAGCCAAGTAATGTAGATAAAAAGTGGGTAGCTACCTGTCGAATATTCCAGTTTGGTTGGCATATGAACCTAGTGAATGAAAAGGATAAGACTGAGGATCAGGTAAGGCTTATAGAACAGGAAATAAATAGGGAGGAGAATAGGAGCGAGGTCAATATGGTTAAGCCATTGAGTGTTGTGCCGAATGGTCAGATTCAGGGGAGTAAAGCTATTGTAGGGAAGGTAATGGAGAGTGGGATGTCTTTGGAAATGTCAATGCAAACTGAAAATGGGTTAAATGATCATCAGATAGGGGTAGTTGAGCGTTAAGGTGTGAAGGATATTGGAGAGTCATCATGTCCTCATATACTTGGAACTTGTCAAAAGGCAACAACAGAAGTATTGCCACATTCCAGTCGGAAGGCTGAAGTAATGGTCGAAGAATATAAGAATATGGATAAGGTGGTGATTGAAGATACAGTACCTAGTACTAGTAATGGCAAAGAAGTAGGCTCAGACAACGAAGTGGAGGAGTCAAATCAAGTTTCAATGGGTTTTGATAAAAGAAATATGGGAAGGAAGAAAGGTATATAAAAAAAAAGAACAAAGGGGTAATGTCCTCTGAGTGTATTTTTTAGTAAGATCTCATAATGTCGTTATTATTTTGGAACACGAGGGATCTTAATGACCCCCTTAAAAAGATGATGGTGCAGTAGATAGTTACGGATAAAAAACCTGTTTTGGTAGGGCTTCTCGAAATAAAAATAAAGGTCAATGCTGACTGGAAATGACTAGCTTTTTTGGGGACAAATTACAGTTTCTTATCAAATCACAGTCATCACTATAATGGTCGGATATTATATTGGTATAATTAAGATAAAGTGGATGCTCGAGTGCTCAAGATGGGGGACCAATTCATGCATTTGCAGTGTGGATTAATTGGGAAGTTTTAGTTTGTGGTTACATTAATATATGTGTCTAATATTGCTTTCCAACGAGCTAACTTGTGGAAGGAGCTACTAGAGTTACATGAAGGGATGCAAGGGGTCATGGATAGTGTTAGAAGATTTCAATTGCTATCATAACTCTAATGAAGTAGAGGGAGGTGTGTGGTTTTATAGATGCTCAGGTGCTAAACTCAATCAACTATTTTGTAGCACTGATTTAGTCGATCTTAGAGGAATTGGAAGATGGCTCACCTGGGAAAAGAAGAAAAAAGGGAATTTGTTTATTAGGATGAAACTTAACTGAGCATTGGTAAATTAACAGTGGCTAAGCTCTTTTCCTCTTGCTTCAGCTGCGTTTGGAGAACCTGAATTTTCTGATCATGTATCCATTTTAATACAACAATTGAGTCATAGATATAGGATTGCGGCACCATTCAGATTTTTAATGGATTACTTCAGGTAAAGGGTTTTATGGAGGTGATTTTGCAAGTTTAGAGGACTGAGATTTAAGGGTACAAGGCCTTTCAATTGATGCAGAAATTGAAATTTTCCAAAAGAGTGATTAAAGAGTTTAGTAAGCTCAGAACTCGAAATATTCACGATAAGTGTACTAATTTGGATAAGATACAGAAGGGATGTTAAAGGGACCCCCTTAATGATATCTTATGTTAGGCCTAGGTCCCGTGACAAATCCTGAGGCAACCATTCGGGGTGGTCAGGTGAGGTTTGTGTGAGAGAAAGGTGGAAACTGCTCAATTGGTAAGAGAATTTTGTGTCAGCTGCGGCAGGTTCACCGTAACAAAGCAATTGTTTCTCTATGACGAAACAATTGAGTTATCTCTATGGACCCCTTGGGAATTCATCACAGTGAAGTCCCTGGATTAAAGCCAAACACTCTCGGGAAAAATACGACACGACGATCTTCTGACTTTGCTATGGAAAAGTCGCGAAATTTAACCTAAGAAGCCTTTGGGATAGGTTTGCCGTGGTGAACTCTTGACCTCGCCATGACAAAACCTCCATATAGACACCAGACCCAAACATCCAACAACACAAATTTCATACATTTTCCAACCACCATTACACACTACATCCTTTTCCTTCACTAACAACATGCAATTTCATTCCCATCGCAATTTTAAAAACTCAACCAAAGGATATATATGAACATACACCAAAATCTTCATCAAATCCAAATTTCATTACTAAATCAAAGAGTTTGAACAAATTTAGTTACATATCAAAAGCCACATTATTGGCTTAGTACAAAATACAAAATACAAAATACAATGAATGCTCATGTTGATATGCTTATAAAGCTAACCCAAAAGCTATAGTTACTAACTTAGTTATAAAGTCTCTATTTTTTGAGTTTGCCAAACTTGCAAGAATCACCGATTCTCTTGTTTTGCACTCAAGGAGTGGAAAAATAATAGGTTGAGCTATTAAGCTCAGTGGCTAATATATTTATAGCTAGTGATAGCAAATCATATGTCAGGCATATTACTTATTCATCTATGTATACATCTCATGCATATAATAATCCAAGTATCCACCGTCTTACTTTCAATCTCATAGTTCAACACATTCTCACATAAATCATATCATGTAACTCACAATCATCAACATAACACTTAACTATGCATCATTCTTATAGATCAAAATGTAATGCACAAACAAATGGCTCGAGGATCCTATGAAATGAAATAGAGAAACCGAAGTTTAAACCGTGAACAAAATGAGTCCGATTCTTAAGATCTCATATGCCACAAGTGGGAAGTCGGGAGAAGGCTTTAGTCAATGTGCACATGACGAAAGAAATGGTTCTTCTCTTGCCCAAACACAAGCAAATTCTTATGCTCAAATCTATTTCATCATAGAATCATATTTTCATGCTTTTTATGCTTTTTCCTCTTTTGATCCATACAAAATGTCATAACATCATTTAATGCACAATCATAGTAATAAATCATCATGCATTTCATAACAATCTCAACAATTCAATTCAAACAATTTAAACACTCAAGCAAACAAGAATTGACTCATTATCACGATAACCATAAACATATTACCCACCTAAATTTGTTGAAATTCCGAATTTAAGGATGGCCTTCCTTTTGCTCTTGCCTTGGGTTTTCTTAGTTTCCTTCAATAAACCAAGTTTTCATTCGATCAAACACATTTTCCATTCAATCCAATAAATAAAAGAAAATGTATAAGATTTTGATAATCAAGAACAAAATTAAACTTAAACTTAATCCACCCATGGATTATCCAGGCTAAAAAAAACCAAAACCTAATTGAAAATCCTTAAACATCTAACTAGGGTTTCTCTTCTTTCTTCCTACACAACTCATTCTCTCTCAAATCCCTTTTTTTT
>JANIHY010000210.1:55645205-55667692 GCA_027479065.1 Erythroxylum brevipes
CAAAACTACTAGTAAATGATGCTTCACCAGTTGAGAAATTTTGAGATTGACTAGATAAGGGTGGAAGAGGGACAGGTCTTGCCTTGGAATTTTCAATCAATAATGTAGCTTCATTGTCAATTTTTTTAAGTTCTGTCACCTTTGAGGATGGAATGTCACCACAAACTCGAATTCCCTTGCCTGACAATTTCAACAGGTGCGCCCTTACCCTAGTGTAAGAACCTCTGAATGAGCTATGGCAAAAAGTACACTCAAACTCAAAGTTTCCACCACCCTCTGTTTTATTTTTCTTCACCACATATTTCCATAGTGGTTTTTCTGGATTTTCTTGTTCAGCACCACTACTAGAAGCCATGAAAAAAGGAAAATAGTGGACTGAAATACCTAATTAAAATACCAAATTGTATTAACAAACAAGTAAACAATATCAAGAAATAATAAAATGTTTTTAGGTCGATGGAGAAAGCAAGAGCTTGTATCTTAATTAGACAAAAGTAGAATTCCAAACGCTTAGCAAATTATTTTTCAAAAAAGCCAGCTTATTCAATCAAGAAAGTAAACACTAACAATGTTCAAAAATTGTGTAATCTGAATCTGCCCCTAAAGAAGGTAACAAAATTGTCATGTAAAGAGTCTACAGATAAGTAAATCCATCTAATTAACACAGTGTAGTTGATGACTTCTTGACTTTGAAACTTTTTATTCTTTGTCATGTTCTCATCACTTTGCCTATCAAGGCCAAACATCCTAATAAGTTTGGCATTTGCTTGCTGCTACGTGGCATTGATTAGTTTCCTATACTTGCCTTGTAAGTGCAAATACAATGACTATTTTATATCAAAAAGTGAAAAAAAAATAGGTTATTTAAATATTAGTTGGTAGGTTAGAACTTTTAAATGGAAAACTTATTTTATTCAATAAAACTTCTTCGGTCAATGGTTTGAACATTGTTAAACCCATTGAGTCAATGGGTAACCACTAAGTCAATAACCAATCTTCTAGTTTTGTTACTTTAAAATGCTCTCAGTATATCTAATACTCCAATGACGCCAACGAGAATACCAAAGGGACGCTATCATTCCACACGCTATCAAGGACGGTCAAGGACGCTATCATTCCAAAGCTTTAATACAATGAAGGACAAAATCAATCACAAAAGGACGTGTGGTGACAGGTCCTACAGATGGGAAACTACAGGCTGTGTAAAAATTAAAAACCCAAAAGCGCTGAAGAATGGAAAGAAAACACAGATGAATGGAAATACCGAGCGGCGATTGGCGATGCTTCGTGGTGACAGGTCGAGGTCGAGGTCGAGGTCGGCTGGAAAATTATGAGGAGCGACAGGCGATTCGACGGGACACAAGAAGAAGGAACCTGAGGAGTTCTTTCTTAATAAGGAAGACGGCAACTAAATATTTTTTTGAATAATTGATAAAAAAATTATGAGCCATATTCAGATGAGCCGTATCCAGCCGTATTCACGCCGTATCTGCGTCGTATCCAAGCCGAAAAATAAAATTATTTATTAGGACGCGTACGGACATGTGTCCGACACGTGTCCACCGCGTGTCTGTGTCGAACACGTGTCAGACACATGGACACGGCAACATTTTGCCGTGTCCGTGCTTCATAGATAAGAACTAGTCAATATCTTTCCCTACTAATAACTTTGTTGATGCTTGGTAGTTTGAAGGTCACAAATTACCCATTACAAGGACGGTTGCAGCATTAGCCCTAAACAGGACTAGTTCAGCCATGGAAATCCGGATTAACATTAATTCAGGATGTCCACGGACATGGAAAGTCTACTGAGCGGCTAAGATATTCTGCGAAGCTTTGATTGTTAGGTACTTTAAGACTGCTAAGTAAAGAACAAAGAGGGCTTTAACTCCACAAGCACCAGCAGCTACCTTATCCTCAGAGTAGAAGAAATTGAAGATTTGTAGTTTGTTAGCAGTATGTGACGAATAAGATTTGAGATATCGCTATTATTAGAGCACATTCATACTCGTTAGTACAAATCACTTGCACAAGGTTTACCACATTATGGGCAAACCTCTGACCTGAATCTAACCATATAAACCACCTTTTCATATTACATTTTGTTAATGCGTTCTAAATTACCTGCAAAAGTAATAACTTATCAGTCATTTTGAAACTTTACAAATCTATCAGTTACAAATCTGTCAATCTTTAATAAGGTTTGTCAATCATCGTTGAGCCAATAACGGATCACATACACAAGAAAACCAAGGCAGAATCCAACAGCTCCCGTAACAACAATTATGCGAACCCACAAAGAAGAAATAAATGCTTTCAGCACAAAATCATTCCATAGCCATAACCACAAAATAGAAAAACAGGATCCTACAGCTGCACCAACGAACACTTGACTAATTGTATGAAGTTGTTGTGAGACTCGCAGCCACGCCTGCAACAGAGGGAAGTTAGAAACGGAAAATATTAGCAAGATGTTCATTTCAGGTTTTTAGTATTTATCTTCATTATTTAGCCAAGAATTTCACTCCCTTGGCCCTGAGAGTACAATAAACTGCCTTGAAGTAAAAATTATAAGGAACTATTAGAAATTGTGTATTGCTGACAGTGGCAAGCACTTGGGTTTCATTATTCCTAATTGCTTCTTGGCAAAACTGAAAGTAATTCAGTTTTGCCCAAGCATGGATTCGTCTGTAGTACTTACAAGATATGAGCCAAAAGCAAATGTCAAAGCACTGAGAACCAACGTCAACTCATTCACTCCCAGACATTGCACGGCTGATAAAGCATAAGATGCAGCCAGACAAAATTGTAAAAGGAAGGTCAGTACAACTTTAGTATGCTTCAAGGAACTAATCAATAATTGTACCAAAAAGATCAACAGATATAGACATGCGTAATGACATGAATCGTTGCAATCATCTGGTAACAAGAAGATGACTGTGGTTACAAGCCCTGATCTGTATGCAAGAACCTGTGCCTAGAAGCACATATAGTTCAGGGTTCAAGGATTGGTTTCATCTGAATCATCTCCCCGTACCTATCCAAATTCACTGAAAATAAATGCCAGGCATTGACATTGGACATGCAATTGTCAGTCCATTTTAAAATGAAACATTGAATCTGACATTGATTTGATGCAACACAGAGTTGCATTCTATGTAACATAAAATTCAAATTTTCGGTTCACAAGCTATAGATTAATCCAAATTCCTTTCTACATAAAACATTGAAACAACTTTTGTTGAAATAGCTGTAGCTTGTTCCAAGTAATCTTTTGCATTTCGTGCGTTTAGGCAAAACTATGGCACATGAACGTAGAGTGTGATAAAAATATTCAATTTAGTGTAAACATTTTAATTGAACAGTTTTATAGGTCCAAAAACTGCACTTCATGAGGATACAAGTCTGCATATGTCTCGTAGTGATACCGCGAAAAGATGAGTAAAAGAATTACTTGACAAAATGACAAATATGACGATATAGAAGATGGATTGTGCATGTGAAGATGGCATCCCAGGGTCAGATCTGGATATTGGAAAAGGTCTGTCCTGGTTCAGAATCCGTTTGAGTATTACCGAGAGGATAGAATTTAAAACAGATCCCATAGCAGCCCACAAGGCTTCAGCATCATGCCTCCAGATAACAATAGCACCAAAAATGGCAGCTACAAGCCACTTGGTCTACAAGAAATAGAATTCCAAAAAGAAAAAAAAGATTGTAATCTAAAGATTTAACGTATTCAATGAAGAAAAGAGGGGGAAAAAAAAACGTCAACAGATGAAACATACCAAACAAGTTGGGATAACATTGTCACTAAAATCTGGTTGCAGGTTTAAGAAACACTAGCCTTAATAATTAACCCAGTGGAGTGATTTGCCTAAATCAAATAATGCAGTTGTATAAATGTAATGGGGATGAGCCTAAAATTGTATAGGATTTAAGTTTCCATCTGAAGAAAGAGAGGTTCCCAATTTTCTACACATTAAGCCTGCTACTGTATTGCCATCCCCCTTGAACACACAATTCCTAAGAACAAAGTTACAGATAGACTTAAATTATAGAACCAAGTTCAAAACTAAATCCTCCAAAATAAGAAACTCCTATCCAAGGAAAGTCTCTAAACTTTCATTTCTATCTCAGCCAACGAAATTCATCGTTATTAGAAATCAAATTGCAAATAAAAATAGCAACCCAATGCAAAGAGAAGAACAATACCAGATGATTGAGCGTGGCTTCAAGTCCCAAAGCCATCAATTGTGAACGGAATTGAGTTATTCCATTAACAGCTGCTTCATGTTGGAAAAACCCCACATTTTCCTCACTGTCTCTATCGCTAAAAGCAGACACCTTGACCAACTCAGTCATCGTGTGCGACAAGAAAGCAGCTTTCTTTGAACCAAAGCCACCAGAAGGACTCGATTTGGAAGCTGGGAAACGGATATTTAAACTAGGTCTCTCTTTATGGCGCTTGGAAGATCGAGAAAGACGAAATTTCAAGGTGGGTGAGTGAAAAACAGCCGTGCTTACCAACATTTTGGCTGTAGTTTCCCACGAAAGCAGAACTCCAAGACATGAGTAGCAACAGGCAGGTTTCGTGGTTACTATTAACACATGTCAAACGTGCAAAATAAATACGGATTGGTACTCGCAGCAATTTTCCTTTCCAATTGGTTAAAAAATTTAGTGGCAACGCACTTCTCTAAATGCTCTCGACTTAGTTACTGTTCACATCGACAATTGCTACTGTTCGCATCCACCAATTGCACTCACCTACGCCAGTTTCTGTTACCAATTGGGTTCTACTTCAAAACTACTGCAATGTCTTCACACATTGCCACCAGCCCTACTTAATCAACAGCCAAGAAAGTCCGCATTCGGGAACGAGAGGAAGACCCCCCCTCCGACCCGCCCAACCCGAACCCTTCCCAGAGCTACAGCGAGGTGTTAACAGGCCATAGCTGCACAGCACCCAATACAACATAATTACCTTGGCCAGAGGAGGAACCCATCGAGCTGTCCGACGGCGACATTACTCTTGTACAAGGTTCACACGAACTCGGGGTTGAACTCTCCAGCACCTTTAAAGCAAAGCTAGACTATCTCTGGTCCAATGCTGTCCTGGTCAAGCTCCTGGGGCGCAAAATTGGGTTCAATCTGCTGAAGGATCGTCTACAGTCCCTTTGGACTCCCACAAGTCCCTGAAACTCGTTGTTTAGAAAATGATTTTTTCCTCATTAAGTTTAAAGAAGAAACTGATTACCTTCATACTTTGACATAGGGCCCTTGGATCCTCGCCGGCCACGTCCTCTCTGTGCAACCATGGTCGCCGGACTTTCGCCCTTCTTCCGGAAAAATTACTCACTCCGTAGCGTGGATTCGCTTCCCTGACTTGCTCATTGCGCGTTACCATCCTTCCATCCTTACCGCGCTAGGCCATCTCGTGGGGCGCACCGTGAAGATGGACAAGACCACCCAACAAGCCCACCACGGTCGTTTTGCCCGGATCGCAGTCACTCTGGACCTCAACTCCCCTCTCCGGGCAGTGATTGAACAGGATGGAGAACTGATTCGTGTTGCTTATGAAGGCCTACCGCAGATTTGCTTTCATTGCGGTCGCGTAGGCCATAGTTCCTCCACCTGCCCTACTCGCTTGGACTCATCGGACGCCCCAGACCCTTCCCCAGATCACCCAGCCTCATCTAAGCTGGCCGGAAGTAGCTCCAGGCCGCTCACCGACACGACCAGCTCTGCCCCCTTTGGCCCATGGATGCAGGTTCAACGGCGTGCTCGTCGGCACACTAACCCCTCCACGGCCAAAAACGCCAGCATCTCCATCGTTCCCCCTACCAGGTCGCGTGTCAACAGTCACTGACACATCCTGTATCCCTCCCCCAACACGTCCTCTCAGCTTCGCCTGCCTAATCCAGCCCTCTCTCTTGTGGCCACACGAAACGAACCCAACGATTGACCTAGGCGAGCCTCTGCTGGTTTTAAACCAGCTCTGCATCACATGGCGTCGTCTGCATCCAGGTAGATCGCCCACTGGGCCAGGCCCAGCCTCCTAGGCCTGAAGCCGGTTCCACTCCTGCCCTCTCACTGCAGGTCCCTCCTTCCCCTGGCCCAGCCCTTCCTAGTCTAGTCCCAACCCCCTCCCTCCTCAAGCCTCTAGTGGCCCGACCCCCTAGCCATGGCCCACTGTAATTCCGGGCCCAATTCGAGCCATCACGCCCTCTCCATCCCTTCCCATTTGGACCTAGTTGTCTTCGACCCCGACCTTCCCTTGGTCGCCCCGACTCCTTTGCATGACAGAGCTATGGACGAAGACTCCGGTTGCCCAAGCAACTCTCTCCCCCCCACTCCTTCCTCCGAGCCCACATCCGTGATCACCCCCCGACCTCGGGATCCTTTTCGTTGATCGGCTCCCGAGTTTATTGTTACAGATTAAGACACCCAAATGGTAGACTCCGGCCTAGGGCGCACCCTTACCCCAGCTCAGGAATTGACCATTTCTGCGGTCAATCTCCCTGTCGTATAAATTTTCGTCACTCCAGATTCTGTCATGATGATTTTTATATGGAACTGTCAAGAGGCTGAAGGTCGGTCCTTCAAACCCATCATAAAGAATTACATCGTCTTCATAAACCACGCCTTCTTGTGCTGGTGGAACCCCGCATCAGTGGCGCTCGAGCATTGCAAGTCATCAGGACTCTAGGCTTTGAACACTCATTCCGAGTTGAAGCGGAGGGTCTTTTGGGAGGTATCTGGTTACTGTGGAACTCTGACATTTCAATTCGCATCAGATTTGCTCACTGTCAGTTTGTGCATGTCGGCATAGAGTGGCATCGCTTGAAACTTGAGTTCACTGCCATTTATGCTAGCCCGTCTCATGCCCTTCAAAAGTTCCTCTGGCAATACCTCCCCACCATAGCGCGCACTATCACTAGCCCATGGCTCATAGGTGGCGATTTTAATGCCAAATTGGACAGTTGCGATAAACGTGGTGGCTCCCGTCTTCATCTCATTGTCAACCCACACTTCCGTGACTGCATGCATCTTTGCCACCTTCAGGAAGTAGACTTTGTAGGACCTCGTTTCACGTGGCAACGCGGGCAGGTTAGGGCTCGTCTAGATCGCGCATTCTGTTATCCTTCTTGACACGACACCTTCCCCTCTACCCATGTGACGCACCTGCCTTTTTTGAAATATGATCATCGGCCCCTTGTCCTCACTTTTACTGACCCTGGCCCTCATCCGCCGTTCTGACGTCCTTTTCGGTTCCAATCAACTTGGCTCACTCACGAGGACTTTGGTCGTGTGGTCACTGAGCACTGGCCTTATTCTTCCTTGAACCTCAGTGACACGTTGCCTCAGTTTTAGGACAAACTTCTACAATGGAATAACGACACCTTTGGGAACATATTTCCCCGCAAAAAATGTCTCATGGCTCGCTTGGCGGTATCCAACAACCCTTGGAAGATTCTTCCTTGTCCTCCCTTCAGACGCTTGAGGAATATTTACAAGTTGAATTAGAACACGTTCTGACGCAGGAAGAGCTTTTTTGGCATCAACGATCACGCAGCAAATGGCTCACCGAGGGCGACAAGAATACTTCCTATTACCATGCAATCACTACATCCAAGCGTCGTCAAACGCGCATAACGTCTTTAACTGCTAAGGACGGCACCATACACACTGACCCTCCAGCCCTCAGAGCGTTAGCCCGGTGTCACTTCGTGGATCTCTACCGCTCCGACGGTTCCTCCCTCCCTGGTTGGCACCTTCAGGGACATTTTCCCCCACTCCCTCTGACCGCCACCGACGACCTTACCCAGCCGTTATGCCATGAGGAAGTCAAGACCGCTTTCTTCTCCATGACTCCTAACAAAGCGCCCGGTATTGATGGCTTCACTGCTTTATTTTACCAGTCTCAATGGACCTTATTGGCCCTTCCTTGAAGAGCTTCTTCCAGCAGATCTTTAGTCACGACCTCTGGGACTATAATCTAAACCGTACCATTCTGGTCCTTCTTCCCAAAATCCAGTCCCCGTCTTTGCTCTCTCAATTCAGACCTATCGCTCTCTGTACAGTCTTATATAAAGGCCTCACGAAGATCCTGATTAATCGCATCAAACCGTACCTCAGCGACCTTGTCTCTCCTACTCAATGTAGTTTCGTTCCGGGACGCCTGATTACCGACAACATTATCATCACCCAGGAAGTCCTTCATTCCATGCGCAGGAAATCCGGACGTAAGGGGCTCATGGCAATCAAAGTGGATTTGGAAAAGGCGTATGATCGTCTTCATTGGGCCTTTATCCATGACACTCTTCTCGATGTGGGCCTTCCGGGCGATCTTATTGCCCTTATCATGAAATGCGTCACTACTGTCTCCCTCCAAGTCAACTGACAGGGGGACTTAAGTGACCTGTTCCTCCCTTCTCGAGGTATCCGTCAGGGCGATCCCCTCTCCCCCGACCTTTTTGTTCTTTGTATGGAACGCCTAGGTCACGCTATCGCTCACAAGGTGACCCAAGGTCACTGGCGCCCGATTAAGTTAAGTAGGAATGGGCCGCCCCTGTCTCACTTATTTTTTGCGGATGACCTCATACTCTTCGCGGAAGCTTCGCTTGACCAAATGTCCATTATTCGGGATACCCTTAACTCCTTTTGTGCCGCCTCTGGGCAGCGGGTGAGTCTGGTCAAATCACGTTGCTATTTCTCCCGCAACACCTCTTCCCCTACAAGTCAATCCCTTAGCTGCGCTTTGGGGGTACACCGGACCACTGATCTCGGTCGGTATCTTGGCATCCCTCTTCTGCATCAGCGTGTCACCCGACGCACTTATCAATCCATTCTAGACAAGGTCCACCAGCGTCTCTTGGGTTGGTCGGTCAAACACCTTTCCTTCGTCTGGCGTATCACGCTGTTTCAATCGGTTTTAGCTGCCATTTCGAGCTACACTATGCAGATTGTCTGCCTTCCTTGCAGTCTCTGTGATGCTCTGGAACGGGCTATGCGCCAATTCCTATGGGGTTCGCCGCGCGATCAACGCAAAATACACCTTGTCAACTGGAAGGACGTTTGTAAACCCAAGGAATTGGGCGGGCTTGGCATTCGACGAATTCGGGAAATCAATGATGCTTTTCTTGCTAAGCTCGGTTGGTCTCTAATCACCAATCGGACCGCATTGTGGGTTCAAGTGCTCTCTAGTAAATATCAATTCGATGCTACCCACATTGCTCCCTCCTTGAATACCACAGGAGGTTCTATGGTCTGGAGAAGCATCCAAGCCACGTAGCCTATAGTCCACCAAGGACTGAAATGGATGATCGGAGACGGCTCCAGGACGTGCTTCTGGCTCGACCCGTGAGTAGTGGGCACTAGGCCACTTCTCTCCCATGCTACCCACACTATCCCCGAAGCTTCTCTATCTTTGTGTGTCTCCCATTTTGTGGATTCTAGTGGCCAATGGGATTGGGCCCAATTCCAATCGTGGCTTCCATCCTCGCTTTGTCGCATTATAGCCGGTACTTTCCCGCCCCACCCACTCCTTGGTCTTGATAAGCTAGTCTGGGGTGCTTCCGATAGCGGTCTTTTTACAGTTGCGTCTACTTACTCCATGATTTTAGACCATGGCTCCGAGTCGTCGCCTGGGGTTTGGAAGACCATTTGGCAATGACTGGGACCGCCCCGTACCCGCTCTTTTCTCTGGCTGCTTGGACATGATCAACTCCTCACGAATTAACACAGGATTCACCTGCAGCTCACGGCGGACAGCCACTGCCCGCACTATTCTTTCGATAAATCTTCCATTCATGCTGTGCAAGATTGCATTCAAGCTCGTCGAGTCTGGACCATGTTGTCCCCCTACCTTACTGCGACTACTTTTTTTACTAAGCCTCTTCGGGAATGGTTGCACACTAATCTCCACACCCGCATTCGATTTTTGAGCCATGATTGGCCGACCATTTTCGATCTCACTTGTTGGTTCCTATGGACTTGGAGGAACAAGTCTTTATTTGATCCTCACTTCACTTAGCCCCTCTCCCCTGACTCACTCATTTTGTCTTACGCAGATCATCTCCACATGCCTTGACCACCGAGTCCAGACTCATCCTGAGATTCTCGTCAGTTGTACCCAGTCGCCCCCGAGTTGGGTCCAATTAAACACTGATGGGGTCGGCAATCGCAACACTCACACAATGGCTACCGGTGGCCTTTTACGCGACAGTGATGGCAATTGGCTTGGCGGATTCACTCAAAACCTGGGTTGGTGTGCTCCACTGCCCACTGAACTCTGGGGAGTCTTCACCGGCCTCTCACTCGCCTGGCGACTAGGTTTTTAACTTTAATTCAAGCTAAAAATCATCTCAATTGCACAACCATATAAAAAGTTATGGCAAAAACAATGAAACATATACAAATCCAAATTTCCAGCTTTTCAACTTAACTCAAATTCTCTCACTTCCATACCAATTCTACACCAATAACCACTCAATTTTCTCAACATATCACCCACAATTGAATCAAGACCTCACTTGAACATTCATTCACAAAATGGCAGCACTCTACACTCACTCATCCACCCCTTTTTTACACTAATCTACAACATTCATTAACTTCCACAACATCAAAAACATCTCTACTTACATTCATTAAATTCTACTTCATCAATCATAAATCAACCATCTATTAAACAAAGAAATTACATACCCAACACAATTTTCATGCAATTTAGTTTAAAGAACATCATAAATAATTAATTTAACTACAAATCCATCATCAATAACATGCTTCTTACCTAATCAAGTTTCCAAATCTTTTATTCTTCAAAAGCTCACAAACTCTCTAACCCTCTCCACCATACACGATCATCCTCACCACTTGAGGGGGTGAGGTCTAGGTTGGATTTTTAGTGAACCAAGGAAGAGAAAGCAAGGTGTAAGGAGGAAGAAAAGATGGGCAAAATTCCAAAACAAACAAAAAAGAAGAAAGCTACGAAGATGATGGAGGAGTTTTCACTTTAAACCACCTTTCACTTTATAAAAGAAGAACCATCGGGAATGACCCAAAAGAAGAGTGATTTTTATAAAACAAAGAGTAGCAAGGTGGCATATTAGGCAAGTGACAAGTGTCACTTGCCACATGTCACATTTTGAAGCTCTTTCCAACTAAATCAAATTTTTACTCCAATTCATCTCCAAATTCCAATGGCTCAAATAAACAATCCTAAAATCATGTACCTAATTTTTCAGTGCCATTGGACAGTCATTTTCACTACCGGTAGACACTTATTCTGTCACTTGACATTTTTTCTAGTCTAGAAAAATACCCCAAAATTTCACTAAAATTTTACTAAAATTCACTAACAATTTTAAAACCTTAATGACCATCTCCAATCAATTTTCCCAACACAAAAATCACATTTTTCATAACAATCATATTTATACACAATTATACCGGGAGATGTCATGAATGCATGTACAGTCATTTTCATGTGCAAAAAATTCACTATTCACTTGTATGTATATGCATGAACATATCAAGGCAATTCTGTGCACTCATAAATTATTCCAAATTACTATTTTATCCTTCCCATCGGTGATGGGATTTTACACACATAATTGACTTATACTAATTAGATTATGCTTTAAGCCTTCAACTAGTAGAACATTATCAATAGACAAAAAAGAATCTTTACCAATTTTTTAGATCCCAACTATTTTTCCCTGTTGGTTATCCCCAAAAGTTACTAATCCTCCTTGCTTATGTTGGAGGTCTAGGAACATAGACCTTCTATCCATTATATGTCACGAGCAGCCATTATCCAAGTACCATTGGTGATGGTTGCTTCTTCCAAGAAAGGAAATCTGCAATATATATTATATCCTTCTTAGGTCCTTTAGGGTTAGTCTTACAATTTTTCATCGAATAATAATAAGAATATTATTTCTTTTTCTTTCTACTAGGAACAAAACTTCTATTATGAAGAACATTACTATTATGAATAGTATTTCTATCATTAAATCCTAAATCGCTCTTCTCATTTGGATGACTATAACTTCCAATTATGTCATTCATCCTTTTTGTACTTTTTGTAAATTTTGATAAATCTGTTGAGAGATTGTTAATCCTTTTTTTTAGTTGACTAATTTCCTCATATCTATCTACAATTACTTTCTTTTTCATATCGTCTTCTTGTTTCTTAAGGAAAACACTTTCTTTTTCTAATAGTTTTGTGTTCTTAAAATTTTCGACAAATTTCTTTTTCAATAACCTATATTGTTTTAAGATAGCATGTGAATCTTCTAGTAATACTAAATAAGCATCTTGAACATCATCAAATTTAGAAATTACCTCATCATTGCATTCCTTTTTAGCTACCAAGCATATATTTGCTTGTTTTGATATTTTTAAGTCAAATTCAGATTCAGATGAATCCAGATCTTCCCATATTGCCATCATACTCTTTTTGTTTCGTTAACTTTTCTTTTGTTTTCTTTTGAGCAACAGGCATTCAGACTTGTAATGTCCTAATTTATTGCACTCATAGCAGACGATAGAACTTTTCTCATTCTTTAAATCGTATTTGCTATTCTTTTTCAAAGATAAGTCTTTATTTCCCCTTGATTTCTTTTTCCACATCCTTCTAATCTTTATTGAAATGAAGGATAGTTCATCTTGATCCTCACTTAAATCTTGATCAAATTCACTAGCATCATCATTCTTGATTTCTTCAATCTTTAATGCTTTTGAAGTTGTGCTTCTATTTGTCTGTATGTTCTAATTCATTTGACCAGCCTTTAATGCAATAGATTTATCCTTTCGAGGTTTATCTTCTACATCAAGCTCTCCTTTATGGATTTTTAGTGAACCAAGCAATTCATCTAGCTTTAGTTTACTTAAATCCTTGACCTCTTGTATTGTTGTTACTTTGGGTCTCCATTTTTTTGGAAGACTTTTAAGAATCTTTCTAACATGCTCTTGAATATCGTAGATTCTCTCCAGAGCTTTAAGCTCATTAACAATTATTTGAAATCGTCCAAACATCTTATCAATAGTTTCATCATCTTTCATCTTGAATAGCTCATACTGATGAACAAGAATACTAATCTTAGATTCTTTCACCTGGTTTGTGCCTTCATATGCAATGGCTAATATGTCCCATATTTCCTTTGCAGATTCGGATCCATGAACCTTATCATATTCACTTCTATTTAGAGCACAACTTAAAAAGAACTTAGCCTTTGATTTTAATTGAAAGCAAGCTTTATGATTAGCCGACCATTGGTCACAAGAGATGCTATTCTGTTGGCCCCCTAATTTTTTTTAGGAACAAGCATGATTTAAATAAATTATGAAGTCCTTATGGGATTATTTTGTGGAGTTAATTATTACATTAATGTTGATAATATTTTATGACATAGGTTAATTGAATTGAAGTATTAAAGTTGCAAGATTGATAAAAGCAAATTGGGCATGACACTTAAGGGTATAAGACATAAGGCATATAAGGAAGGGGTAAAGTGGACTTTTTACCCTCATTAAGGGTATTAAAGGAAGAAGAATTGTTGTCCTGTAATGGGGAGAAGAAGAAAATGTGAGTGAGTAAAGAGAGGAGAGAAAAATGTTGAGAAGATCGTGGAAGAAGAGAAGAAGAAGGAGAAGAGAAATCAACTTGTTCTAGGTAAGTTCTATCATCTTTTGTTCTTATTTGGATAGAAAAACAAAGGGATTAGAGAGAGAAATGGGTTTGTGTTGGAAGAATGAAGAGAAACCCTAGATGGATGTTTATGGATTTCTAAACTAGGTTAAGTTTTCTAATCTAGACAAACTTTGGGTATGGTTAAATGAAGCATTTATGATGATTGTTAGGGGTTAAATGACATAAAATGGTGTTTTGTGTTTGATGAATGTGAATGATGAATAGATGATGAAAATGTCTTATTTTTGTATTTGTTAATGATGTTGAGTTGAAATGGAGTAGAGAATGAAGTGTAAATGAAGTAGAAAGGATGATTTTTGCATAAGATGGGTTATATGTGAAATGTTGGAAGTGAAAATATGGGAAAATGTAGTTGAAGTATGTTATGCATTGATTTCATTCAAAGTTCGCCGCGACGAAATTTTAAATTTTCAAGCGAACTTTTCCTCTCTGGAAAAGTTCGTCGCGGTGCACTTTCCAGTACAAAGTAAGCGTAGGTATTTTGGGCATAACTTTTTATATAGTGATCCAAATAAAATAATTTTTATTTGGAATAAACTAGAAACATAGTGCAACAAGTTGTATGAAGAAATCAAGTTCCAATTCAGTCTCTAGGAATTTCAAGGTTTGGAAGGAAGTTAAGATTGTTTCAGTATAAGAACAATCCGAAATTGCTTGGGGTATAACTTTTAAATTACTGAACCAAATTGAATGATTTTGGAGTCACTAGAAACTTAAGACAATGAGGAACATTGTTCTAGAAAAAAGTATTATCAAATTTCTTCATTTACCTAATCATAAATTGGAATTCCTGTTGAATGAAATTTTTGGCTATTGTTAAAGGAAATCAATGAAGACAAGAGGAGCAAAGGGTGAGGCACCTTTGAGCAAGTCTTTAAGCAAGGGAATCAAGGTGAGTTTCATGTTTATAATAGAATTAATGAGCCATAAATGTTTCTTTTTAAAGCAAGAGAATCAAAATGATTTCAAATTGCTTCATAAGTTCACGGCTACGCAAAACCATTTTATGGGATTGTGATAGTACGTTCTATTTACGGCTACACAAAACCTTTATGGGAAACGTGTAGTATGTTCTGTCTTTAGACCTAACCAAACTGCTATGATGTGTTTATGTGTTCATGATATGTTGACAAGTTGATGCATACATGATTTGAATTATTATGAATTGGTTGAGTGTTTAAGTGTTTTGTGATTTTAATGCGGAATGACCATGTTTAAATGTTTTGTGATTTTAATGTGGAATGACCATATTTATGAAAATGTTCAATAGAAATGAGCTTTATAAATGTTTTTGTTTGTTACCCGTTATAAACTTGTTACCCACGAGTTTTAAGCTCACCCCCTCCATTTCCGTCCTATCTTTACGTGATGAGGAAGAGATCGAGGGATCAAGAGTATAAGGGCATTACTTCAAAATTTTCATATTTTGGAATTTAAGTTATTTTTGTAAAAATACAAGACTTAGTCACATTTCAAGGATTATTAGTTCATGTAACATTTGTATTTGGAGATTTGAGAGATTAATGTTGAAGGAATCAAAGATCAATTTAGGCCCTAAAAATTTCAATTTCAAGAGTGATTCGGGTGTAGTATTTCAGTCTCAGCTTAAGTTTAGCCTGGAAGTATTTTGGTCAATACTTCTTTATTTCTAAACCAAATTGAGTGTTTTGGTGTCGTTAGAACCTTAAGGCGATGAGAAACAAATATTATGAAGAAGTCTTACTAAAATTCCTTTATGACCTACCATTAATTCTGTTCGGAGGTAAGTGAAATGAGTTTGTTTTTGAGGTTTGACTTGGTGGAGAATTCCTCCCTTGTGGAATGCACGTCTAGATGTCTCTTAGGACGTCGGGTCGGGCATATGACTCGCCGGGGTGGGGTTCCAACAAATGTATTGTGGCTTGAAATGTCATTAAAGATTTGTAAAAAAAATGTTACTTTTGATGTTAAGTTGAAATATGAAATTGTGTATGGATGAGGTTGAATTTAAATTAGGTATACTTGAGAAAGTTATCAATTTGAGATAATTATTCTGATTATGAGTTATTGTTGCATATATATAAGTGAGATGTTATGGAGAAAGATAGGAATTATGAATAATGAGAATTAGTGGTAAGCAAGGAATTAAATGAGTAAAGAATAGACAGTATGATGAAATAATATTGGTAGTGGGATGGTTATGCAATGATGTTGCATTAGTTTTTTGCATTGCCTTATTTTGGGGTTCTAATGATATGGAGTTTTATTTTGTAAATGACTTAAAGAGTTGAAGACGCTCCTTGTGTGCAAGATGATCTTTGTACAGTTGTTACAGATTTTTGGGGAATGGTACAAGCATTTAGAATTGTACGTTATTGGAGGTCCAGGTGAGGCTTTCAAGGGTTTCGTCATGGCGAAACCACAAGGATCACCACGACGAACTTTTCCTGAAGGGTTTCCATAGAAGTGGTCATCCGCTCCAAAACCAGGACCCAACATACATGGTATCAAAGTATGAAGATGAATTGACGATGGTTAAGCTCCCGTTCTCACGACTCCAATGTTGGGCTTCAGAAATGGGTTCGAACAAACGGGGTCCAACAGTTATGGTATTAGAGATCACGTTTTTATGACCTCTAAGTTGGACTCAAAAAATGAGGTCCAATAGTCTTTGTCACTACGTCAATGCCTAGCCCGTCACCTAACATATCCACTTTCAATCAAGAGGTAGGTACCTGTCTCACACTTTCTTTAACCATTTCCAGCATGATCTGAATTGAATTTGTTAAGACTATCTACATCAATCCTTTCTTGTTTTTTATTTGAGAGCTGCCTAAAATTTCTTGAGTACTTTCTTTATAAAGTCATCCTCTTCATCTAAATTTTCTTGATTTATATTTAATCCTAATCTTCAATCAGTATTCGTAGAGGTCATATCAATGTTTTCATGGAAAATGCATGATATTTGAACACTTCTAAGGTGCAAAGTTCTAAAAGGAATAAAAGGGTGTCACATAGGTCTAAAAATTAGCAAAATTTAGCTTAAGTTAGTCAAAACTAATTTTTTTTCAAATTTTAAGAAATTATATTACCAAAAATGACAAAGTCTACAATGTACATTATATTACAATCCTACTATAGGATATAAAAATGGGAAAAACAACCCCTGCTTTCCCACTAACTCAATCTATCCAAACCACATGCATCCACTACAGAAACCAACGCCTCTTCATTGCCAGTTGAATAGAATCTTGCTTCCCATTCATAGTGATGACCTCCTTTATCAAGTTAACTATGTAGTCTGCAAGCTCATATTTGTTTCGTTCAACTTGTTTATAAAGCCGTCTATTCCTCTCCCTCCATAGCTGGTAAAGTACCATTTGGAACGAGGTCCCAATAATGAGATAGTCCAGCCTCCTTTGCCTGGTTTTGTGAATAACTTCTGCCAACACCTCATTCCATTCATAGACAAAATTCAGAGTACCTATCATATGTAAAATTCGGCTCCACACTGCTTTGGTAAACTCACATTCAAAAAACAAATAGTTTCTACTTTCATTTACTTGCTTACACAACACACAAATGGGGTCAAATGTACCAAACCACCTGTCCTTTGTTCACAATCTATTTTTAATAGCTAGCCATAAGAAAAATGCAGATTTAGGGCATAATACCTGTTTCCAAACTAGTTCAGCCCATGGTACCTCTTCCATCGACTCTCTCCCAATGTTATGTGATGAAGAGGTTGTGAATATGCCATCTTGGTTTTTTGTCCAAGTCAACTTGTCTGGTATATTACGCAAATTGATACCATTCATATAACTAGCTACAATATGTCTGAATCTGCACCTAAGCAAGCGATCTTCCTCTTGTACAACCCATACAAGTGAGGCTTCCTTAGGAATTCGGTTTCTAACCCCAATTACTTCATTTCTGAACCAAAGAGGACTCTTTTCATGCCAATTATCAAACCAAAAATTTGTCTCCTCTCCACTCCCAATTCTACTCCAAATCGAAGGATAAATCAATTCTCTTAACTGCAGTAGACTTTTAAATATCCAAGAGTATTCATACCTCATTTGAAGTTGCCAAAAGCTTTGCCCGTTAAGGCGATATACCTACACCCATTTGACCCACATCGCCTTTTTATCCACAAATAAATGCCAAATTCTCTTTATAAGCAGACTTCTTTGTACCAAATTAAACGAAATTAAGCCCAAACCCCCATGTTTCTTTGGAATGACAATCTTACTCCATTTAACTTTCACTCCCTTGCACTTTTCATGTTTACCAATCCATAAGAATGCTTTTAAAATCCTCTCCATTTCTTTTATCACTTTCTTCAGAATAACCACATGAACTGCCTAATGCACATGCATGATATTCAACACAGAGACAATAAGGCTGACTCTAGCTGCAAGGGAGAGAAAACAATTTTGCCATACATTGATTCTGCTTCTTAATTTTTTAGCAAAGGCATGAAATCAGAAAACTGTGGCTTACCTGAGGTGATTGGTACTCCCAGATACCTAAATGGTCTGCTTTGGAGAGATAACCTAACCAGATTGCTAAGCCCTTCCTGATTTCTCACATTTAAGGACGTATAGATGCCACTCTTCTATATGTTCATTTTCATACCCAACTAGTGAGAAAAAGTGGTCATCAAGTTCATCATCATCACTAACACCTGCGGCTTAGCCTTGCATAGTAGTATGACATCATCCATATACATTAAATGAGATAGGTTCAAGTCCTTGGATTTATAATGGTACTGAAATAGCACATTACATTGCACCATTTTGGTCAGTAACTTTGATAAGTCCTCCATCGCTAGAGTGAATAAGTAAGGGGAAAGGAGATCCCCTTGCCTTATCCCTCTATGAATCTTGAATGGCTTCGTAGGAATTCCATTAATTAGGACGCTCAGAGAGGTCGTTTGTATGCACTGAAATATCCAATGACAAAACCTATTAGGCAATCCAATTCCTTGCAAGCATTCCTTCAAATATTCCCACCTAATTGTATCAAACACTTTATAAAGATCAATTTTTAAGGCGCAGCTGTTAAACTTTTCACTAGTATGATACTCTCCCATCAGATCTTATAGCAATAATATATTGTCTTCAATAACCCTCGACGGGAGAAAGGCCCTTTAAGTGTAGCTGACTACCTCCGCCAATATCCCCTTCAAATGCTCCGCTAAAAGAAAAGCGATAATTTTGTACACTATATTGCAACACGATATCGACCTATAATCCGTAATCTTCTCAGGTTTTTCCTTCTTAGGGATTAAGCATATGTAGGTATGATTGATCTCCTGCAGGAGTTTCCCGGATGAGAAGAACTCAAGCATCACTTCCATTACCAATTGACCTGTAATATGCCACGTTTGTTGGAAAAACCTAGTTAAATATCCATCAGGATCGGGAGCTTTGAAGCTATTAAGGAAAAACAAGGCCTCATTCACTTGTGTTAGTGTGAAAGGGGCGTTTAACAAGTCCATTCTTTCTTGACTAGATGTAAAATCCAACACATTTCTAACCCCAAATCCATCCCTTCTCGATTATTCATTGCAACCCATAAATTGAACAAAAAAATCCCTAACATGATTCGAAACTACTTTTTGACCTCTCCTTATGTTTTCCTTCAAGTCCGACAGTTCAAAGATTGTGTTAATGTTGCATCATGCAAGGATAGCTGCATGAAAAAAGTTGGTGTTTCTGTCGCCCTCCTTCAGCCAGTTTTGTCTTGCTTTTTGTCTAAGGATGGAGTCATTCAACTTCAAAGCCTCCTAATATTTGTGCATAGCATCGGTCTCAAGCACTTGTAATCTCTCATTTAGGGGCTCCCTATAACACTGCTGCTGCAAATATGCCACGTGAGTGCCCAACTCCTGGAGGTTTCAGGTTCGCTGCTTACTAAAAACCTTGATCAATTTTAGCATGCTTTAGTTTCTGCATCAACTGAAACCTTTATAGCCCTGAATCTCAATCCTCCAAATCTATGCTATCATTTCCATAAAACCCTCAGCTTGGAGTAAACCATTGAAAAACCAAAAAGAGGCTCTAAGTCTATTACTATCACACTGGTGTTGTATGATAATGGGTGTGTGGTCCCAAAAAGTTGGGTCACCGAACACAGCTGAATCAAATGGGAAAGAAAGGAGTCATTGTTGATTAACCAACGCTCAATCAAGCTTCTTTCGAATATACATATGGCCCTTTTGTTTGTTCTCCCATGTGAACCATCTGCCACTCCCTCTAAGATCAACTAATTCAGTGTTACAAAATAATTGTTGTAACTCTCCTCCCGCTCCTCCATGAAATCTAACTCTGCCCTTAACTTCTGAAGGAATGTGGTAGCAGTTAAAACCTCCAGCTACCACCCACGGTTCTCCCATCCCAATATGGAACTCCATCAACTCCTTCCACGGTTCACCTCGTTGAAATGCAAAATTTGAAGCATAAATTGATGTAATCGTAAATTGGTCCTTTCCAATTTCATTACAATGTAGGTGCATATACTGATCTCCCATCTTGATCACATGGACCTCAATTTTGTCAGTATTATACCAACAAAGGATTCTACCATTGTAGTGGTGTGGATGATTGGAGATAAGAATCTGTTAGGTCCCTAAAAAAGTTAAACCCTTCCTATTTGCTGAGGCTTTTATTTCTGTTTCAAGCAATCCTACCAAAACAGGGTTTGAGTTTGCAACAAGCTGCTTTATCATCAGCTTTTTGAGGGGGTCACTGAGCCCCCTTGTGTTCCATACTAAGATTGACATCATTAGAAAGGCACTCAAGGGACATCACCCCTTTGTGCTTTTTCTTTTTCCCTTTCTTCTTACCCATCGACCTTTTAGCCTGTCTAATCGAATCCTGAGTGATCTCCCCTTCTTCAATGTTTGAACCAACTACTTACTCAAAATTGGTGCTATGATTAGCAGTTGTAGTGTCCTCCCCTCCCAACTGCATTGGTTCGACTAGTGTAGTTTTCGCATTTACTGGCATCTCTTCAGTTGTTAAAACAACGCCTAGATTAGGACTTGTAGGGCATGCTATCTCTGCTTGCACAACCTGTTGAACAATCCCTACTCGACGCATTTTTGCCCCTTCAATATGTTCCACTATAGCTATAACCAATTGCAAACTTCCATCCTGAGGACAACATCCCTCCATTTGACTACCTCCTGATGCTTCACTATTCTGACCAGGACCTACCTCCCCCGAGATCTCTTTCAACCCATCAGCAGATACATTTTCCTATCTGTCCTACCCCTGTTCATTTTGCCTATCCTGCTCCTTTTCCTTAATTGTTTCTTGGACCAGATCCTCATGCCAACTTGACTAAAACTGATGCCCCGTCATAACCCACTATTTTCCTACTGCATTAGGCTTCCATAGATACGTGATAGGTATACTATCACTGACCAGCTCCCCTGCTTTGTCTAGTCGCCTAATAGACAACGTATCAGGCAGTACTACGTACTTCGACACTTCTATACAGATCTTAGCGTACCCAATTATGTCCATTGTTGCCGTCTGAGAGTCCATGCAAATGGGTTTACCTATTCCACTATCCAAATGGCTCAACCCCTTCATCGTCCAATATTCCATCAAAAGCCCATGGAACTGAACCCATAACAATATCACCTCGACAGACCCCCTGTCCAAACCCATCCCTAGTCTCCACTGATGCAAGAACAGAGGTTGATCTCCTATGTGTCATGGCCCGAGTTCAAGAATCTCACTGATATTAGATCAATGTGAAAACTTAAACAGAATCGACCCATCCTTCATGAATATGGCTTTTTCAAAACCTTTCTTATTCCATCTAGCCTTAGCTCACGCATTGACAACCGAAAATGCCAAGCGTTTAGACCAGAAAAAACCCAACTAGAGCATTTGACCATGCTCTTACACCAACGCACAACAACTCTACCGGAGGAGAGACTGCGCCATCTTGCAGCACATTCGAGTAATATTTAAGCTTACCTCGAGTTTGTTGGACTCCAGCTCTATCACGCCAGGCACCTCCTATTAAAACTGTCTTCAAATGGGTTTCACCTATTGCCAGTACCTTGTCTAGTTTAGCTCCCCAAGCATCGGTGGGGGTCACGACGATTAGGGGGAAAGAGGCCTAGAGCCAAAGCTGGTTCGCCCATCACGGTGGGCGATTGCTTGGTGGCTCGAAGGCTGCCGCTGGAAAAGACTGTTAGAACCTGTTTGCTAAGGACAGAAAGAAGAGATGCACGGTTGACGAGAGGGACATGAAAGTAAAATCCGAAGAGGCTAGAGTTTGAACGAAGAGAGAGGGCAAAGCTTTTTATGAAGAGAGAGATTAGTCAAAATTAATTTTGAATTAGTATATTCAAATTAACTTATTACTTTTATTTTTTAGCACCAATTGTCCTCCTTTAATATTTTTATTTTGTCATTAAAAGGACAAAATGATTAAAATTGCAATCGTAAGAATTAAAGGTGGAAAAAGATCATGTTCATTACATAAACCATCCACATCGTTCTAATCGTGTTGTCAATATTTGCTTTAGTCATTTCGTGATTTACATACTTGGTTTTAAAATTTTGTTTCTTTAATTTCTAGTTTTAATTTTTATCATAACTTATGAGAATTATAAAAAGTAATTTTAGTTCTTTTTGTTATAATATCATCTCGTTATTCACTAAAATATAATTATTTAATTATTTAACATTAACTACTAATAAGACTTATAACCAATATAGTTCTAATTATTTAACTTATTTTAATTAAAATTTGA
>JANIHY010000210.1:55808186-55819607 GCA_027479065.1 Erythroxylum brevipes
TTATGTTATCTTATCTGATAGGATAGACGTGATCTTGGGTAGTACAGATTTAGTGGGAATCTGTGACTCCAAGCTTGAGTGCCTATATATAGCTCTTTCGAGCTTTGCTCTTCTCATATTATTCGGTAATTCATTCAGAGAGAGCATTCTTTATATTCTTTGAGGGAAAGTAATATAAAGTTGATCTTTTGACCGTATCTCTGTGTGTTCTTTCGTTGCCTATATTTCTTTATTGCTTCCGCATTGTTTATTCGAGGGTGTGCGAGGTAAACACTTCGAGGGTGATGGAAGGCTGAGTCTTTGCTTTAACGGATTTAAGCGAGATTGCCGTGCAAAGGGTGTGAGCGAGAAACTTCGGGTAAAAGTTCAAGTCTCCAAGGTGACCTTTGTAACAGTGTACTCCTGAATCTCACCTTGTGTATTAAAAAGATTTATACTAAATGTCGTGGTTGTTTATAAAGAACATCCATGATAATTATATAATGATCATTATATTTTAAATAGGAATTACCATATTTTAAAGCAACTAGATATTATTTAGAATATCTGGATAATTATTAAATATGATATAAACTATAGGGAGTAATTTAATGACCAATATAACATTCATCCCCTTCACGTGACCAACAACCAACAAATATTCAAGTGAAGCCTCGCAGTTTCTGTTTCGTTCCGAAAATTATTGCAAGACGTCATGGTACAATGCTTAAAGTGAAATTTTCATTAAATTGTTCTATATTACATTGGTTTTTCCAGTTGTATATGTTCACTCCTGATCCCTAGATTTGTGACATGCATTTTTTTTATATTTATATCAGAAAGGAGGGGTACAAGTCTTATAGTACTAGTCGGGAGAATGAAACTCCCGAAATATCCTTTAATAGGATGGAATTTTGACAATAGAGACGACTGCTTCCAGTGAAAACTACATTGAACAGAGAGTGAAACTTCAAGTCATTAGTTGAATGTAGCAGGTAGCGAGCTCATTTTATAGCTTAAAATAAAACCAGGAAATGAATTAATTCAGAAGTTTTTTTTCTTTCATCCACTCGATTCGCATATACAAGGAGAGGCTTATTGTTGGCCTTCAATTTGCAGTTAAGTTATCAAATCAAATCATGGTTTCTTTATGAGTTCTTATGCTACAATTGCCAGGAGATTAGAGACTTGTGCCTTTTACCTCAACCTCTGAACTTGACCTGATTAGCATTCTGCCACCAGATAACTGCAATGTGACACCCTGACCTAAAGATGTGACTTGTTCAGTGCTTCACCGAGAGGTGTATAGCAACTGCCTAATTCTTCTGAAATGTATGGAGTAAAGTCCTGGTACGCCTCTAGGATCAAGTGGTGATCGTCCCATTTATCACGGTAAGTTTCAGGCGAGTTGTGCCTCCTCTCACTCACTGCTTGGTACATTTTCTTTCTCCATTCTTCAAAGCCAGGACACCCACACTGCGCAGCGAGCCAGCAGTTGTATTCAAACTGCAAAATGACATCCAATAACTTATTTCCAACATCTCAAAGGAATTTTTTCAAAAGCATCGCCAACACAGTTTCTTCAACTAATAATAGACGAAGCATATAGTATCTGTCCACCGAAACAATTGGGAAAACACAATCAGGAAGAGAGAATCCATGAAAGTGAAAAACCTGGACGTCCTTTAAGACATGAGTAGAAAGAGTGTAAACAAGATAAAAATAAAGAACAGACGGAGATTGATATCATAGAGTTGAATTCCAGCTCTACACCCACAAGACCATGACCAAATATGAGCTCGAAGGTTTCTTCTCGACCCCCAGAATTTCTCGACACTGGTTTTATCTTATATCTCGTTAATAAAAGAACTTCAAAGTAGTATCTCTGTCTCCATTATGATCCACGTATGTGAAAATTTGTCAACAAAAAAGAAAAGCATATGCCGCCAACTAACTTATTTCCCGATGCTTAAAGCAAGATTGGAACATCAAAGTTTGCCACCCAAATCAGACCTCACTAAGCATTTTTGCATAATTTCAAATTAATTCTGAAAACTTATATCCTATAGATTAAGTTCTATCAATCCCCCTTTTGGACATAAATCTTAGTGCAAAATCTCTTTTGCATACACAACTAAAAGATACCGAGACAATCAAAGTTTCTTTTTACTTTTGGTTTCCTGTTTAATTATCTCAAGAGGCAAAAGTTATAAGCATGCTGATGGTAACCAGTTATCTAACAAGAACAATTTACGGCGAATAGAGGATTCAAGAAGCCTGTACGGGTAGCCCAGTTGATCATTGGGAAGGAAAGTGAGTCCAAGATTCAAGAAGGATAGAAAACAGTGCACATTAAACAGGGTATCTAGTTCGCATTTAATAACTTATCAAGTCTACCGTCAGAAAAATGTCCATTACCTAGAACTGCATTAGCTTGCTTTCTAGACTTATCATTCATTTATTTTAAATGCAACACTTTCGATAAACCAACTGATACTGAGTCAAGTTTGACCAACGTATTCTGCAAAGGTAATAACTAGAACCACAACAATGGACAGGGCGTCCCCTCATATGGAAGGGTTACCTGAGTATCACCCTTGTTATGCGTATATCTTTTGGGAATGTTAGATGCCTCAAGTGACCGGTAGAATGCTTCAACATCTTCCATCATCTTCTCTTGTGATGGAAGCAAAATTCGACCCAATAAAACACCAGCAATCCACTTGCTTTGAAATTCAAACATGGGGAAAGGAACAACCTAATGCCACAAAAGGTAGTGCTTTTGCATTGATAACTGGACACCCAATCAAAGCGAAGTATGTGAGAGAGAGCTAAACCTTCCAAGGAATTCCAACAAATGAAAGTGACGGGGAGAAGATGGGTGGAAAAACATCCTTGTTTAGTGGTCCCACACGA
Source organism: Erythroxylum brevipes (assembly GCA_027479065.1). NCBI lineage: Eukaryota > Viridiplantae > Streptophyta > Magnoliopsida > Malpighiales > Erythroxylaceae > Erythroxylum > Erythroxylum brevipes. The sequence continues at coordinate 55,811,082 of JANIHY010000210.1, forward strand.
TTGTCATCCACAGTTACAATGCCATTGGTTTGGAGAAAAGGAAAGTGATACTTGAACCTTGAACAATTGCCACCAAAAACTTAGTCCCTCATTGTTCATTGAAACAGATCTGATATGTTTTATCATTTAAGCATAAGGGAAGTTGTTCCGTAAAGAGACAAATCAGGAGTACCCAGTGCAATGTAGAATGATGTTGGCAACAACGGTCCTCCCATTTCGAAAGACGACAGAACCATCTTCACGGGCACTTTCAATCTGCATTATTTTAGTAACACAAAAATTTGGACAAGTCCTCACGGAAATAAAGTCAAATTACCTCAAGCATCTAATATAACCGGGGTAAGTCACTTATGAGTTTGTACCATGGAATGAAGCCACATATTATCATATCCATGCTGCAATTCATATGTGTCATCTGGAACTGATCTGGAAACAACATGGACCTCCTTGGCGAAACCAGCAATTTCCCTTGATAAATCAGCAGCGCTTGATGAACTCCCAATCAAAATTACCACCTGTCCACATATGAACAATGAGTAAGAAGAGGGAGATATTAACCAGAAAAAAAAGGGAAGTTTACCAAAGCAGTTAGGTTTAATTTGATTGCACACCGTCAAGATACCAGACAAACAACAAAACGTGGTTCAGCATTAGTGCAAGTGGCAAGAATAAAATTAGATGAAGATCATAAACCTAAGGATATTTGATTGAATGGCGGTTGACTTCACCATTGGCAAATCCAAGAAATGATGTAAACATTTTTTGGAACTAATTGTTAGAGTGTCCCATATTGCCTAGACATGAAAATGTTAAAGGATTTATAAGTGGTAAAGGTCAACTATCCAAACAACTAGTTCTAATTATTTGGACAATAGTTGACCCAAGCTCAATTCTTGTAAGTGGACTCTACACTCTGCCCATATTAAAAATTCAATACTTAGTTCTTCGAATAAAGATTCCATTTGGTTGCACCATCTCCGTCTAGGTCATCCATCATTTAGAGTTCTAAAAACTATGTTTCCCCACTTGTTTCAAGGATTAGATATCTCTGGATTTCATTGTGAAACTTGTGAATTGGCAAAACATACTCGTGTCTCTTTTCCTATTACTAATAAAAGAGCTTCTCATCCTTTTCAAGTGATTCATAGTAACATATGGGGTCCATCCACTATACCCAATTTTTCTAGAGCCCGTTGGTTTGTTTCTTTGATTGATGATTGTACTCAGGTTACATGGCTACTTCTCCTTAAACAAAAATCTGATGTAGGGACTGTTATTCCAAATTTTCATTCAATGACTCAAAATCAATTTGGGGTAAAGATAAAGGTTTTTAGAACAGACAATGCTAGAGAATATTTCAACTAAGTTTTATCTCCTTACTTAAAATCACATGGTATTATTCATGATTCATCCTGTGTTAATACACCTCAACAAAATGGAGTGGCTGAAAGAAAAAATGGACACCTACTTAATACCACCCGGGCCTTACTTTTTTCAAGGAAATATCCCTAAATCCTATTGGGGTGAAGCAGTTCTTAATGCCACCTATATGATCAATAGACTACCCTCACGTGTTGTAGACAATAAGAGTCTTGTCGAGCTCTTAAACTCTTTTTACCCTCATTTTAGAACTTCCAATGGACTCACTCCTAGGATATATGGGTGTACTGCTTTTGTTCATGCCCATAGCCAAAATCGGGGGAAGCTTGATCCTAGAGCCATTAAGTGTGTGTTTCTAGGATACTCATCAACTCAAAAGGGATACAAGTGTTACAATTTGTCTATAAGAAGGACCTATATCTCAGTTGATGTCACTTTCTTCGAGTGCAAATTCTTCTTCTCAAAGGCCTATCTTCAGGGGGAGAATAGCATAATGGAAGATAGTCCTTGTAGTTCCTTTGAACCAATAAATACCCTAGACCTCACTCGTACTCCATCTCCTGTCCACTGAACCCAACCAAATTCTATTAGCGCCACAAAACCCGAGCCAAGTCTAGACACAGAACCTCCTGAGTTAACTCCCATCCTATACTCGAGAAGAAAAGACATTCCAACACCAAAGCAAACTCCAGACATTCCACCGAAGCAAACTCCAAACATTCCAGCACTGAAGCAAGTTCACTAATCAAATCCTAGTCTTGGAAATGAGATCAACGTGAGTCCTCAACCATGCTCAAATATCCAAAAAAGTAAACACTCCACTACTCCAAGTGATGACTTAGACCTTCCTATAGTTGTTAGAAAAGGAACTAGAGAATGCACCCATCGATCGCTCTATCCACTGTCCCATTATATCTCCTTCAAACACAACTCACCTACCCATAAAAGGTTTATTGTAATTTTAAATACAATTGCTATTCCTAACAATTCTTCTGAGGCCTTATCAAAAAAGGAATGGAGAGATGCTATGAGAGAAGAAATGAATGCTTTGGAGAAGAATCATACTTGGGAGGTTGTTGACAAACCGAGAGGGAAGAACATTGTTGACTGTAAGTGGATCTACACATTAAAATACAAGGCCGATGGCTCCTTAGAGAGATACAAAGCTAGGTTGGTAGCTAAAGGATACACTCAAAACTATGGAGTGGATTACCAGGAGACATTTACCCCAATTGTGAAGATGAACACAATAATGATCTTGCTGTCCTTGGCAGCTCATTTTGACTAGCAGCTTCTTCAGTATGACGTTAAGAATGATTTTCTTCATGGAGATCTCAAAGAAGAAATATATATGAATGTTCCACCTGAATTTATAGAAGAAACAAGTAACGAGGTGTGTAAATTGAGAAAGGCTCTCTACGAACTAAAACAACCTCCAAGAACCTGGTTTGGTAGGTTTGCAAAACTGATAAAAGAATCAGGATATAAGTAGAATCAAGGGGATCATACTCTTTTCATGAAACACTCAAAAATAGGAGGGGTGACTATTATTTTGGTCTACATGGATGACATTATAATGACGGGAAATGATGAAAAAGCAAAGCTGAAATTGAAGCAAAAACTATTAAAGGAATTTGAGATGAAAGAACTAGGAAAACTCAAGTATTTCCTCAGCATTAAAGTGGCATATTCAAAGCAAGGGATATTTATCTCTCAACAAAAATATGTTGCAGATTTATTAATGGAAACTGGGAAAATTGGGTGCAAACCGATGTCTACTCCAATGGATTCAAATTACAAACTTGGAGAAGCAAAGGAAGAACGAGCATTGGACAAGAACATGTATCAACGACTATTGGGCAAGCTAATATATTTAGCACATACTCGGCCAGATATAGCACATTCGGTGAATGTAACCAGTCAATTTATGCACAACCCAAGAGAATCTCATCTTTAAGCTGTCTACCGAGTCCTAAATTATTTGAAAGGCAGCCCAGGCAAGGAAATATTGTTTAAAAGGGGCCATACACTATCCTTAGAAATCTAAACGGATGCAAACCATGCAGGAACTTCAATTGGCAGAAGATCAACAATAGGCTACTGCATGTTTCTTGGAGGCAATCTAGTTACATGGAGGAGTAAAAAACAAAACGTAGCGGCTCGATCATCAACAGAATCTGAATTTAGGGCTATTGCACAGGGACTATGTGAACTATTATGGCTGAAGATTATTCTTGATGATTTAAAAATCAAATAGGAAGGTCCTACGAAGCTTTATTGTGACAACAAGTCTACAATTAGCATAGCACATAATCCTGTACAACATGGCAGGACGAAGCATATTGAGACTGATAGGCATTTCATCAAAGAAAAGTTGGAATCTGTATGTCTTATGTTCCTTCGGATCATCAACTAGCAGATGTTCTTAACAAAGGGCTAAATGCTTTAAAATTTCATGAACTTACGTGCAAGTTGGGAATGGAAGACATCTATTCCTCAACATGAGGGGGAGTGTTGAAGAACAGAGATCTAGATAAGATCAATCTTATGGGATAAGATAAGATCGATCTTGTGAGATAAGATTATTAGAAACAAAAATCCCTATATATATATGTATCCATGCATATTAAATACGAGATAAGTTTTTCCTAGATATCTTAACAAATACAAATGATCCAGTCATCATATCTAAGATAATATTAATTCTACCATAAACAAGGCCTAAACCTTCCAACTGGAAGTGAAAACTAATCTGAAAAACTGAAACTTTGGACACTTTAATAAACACAACTCATTCCAGGTAGTTGCCTAATTACCAGTACTCAAATGTGATGGATACTAGATTATTAGAGAATATGTATTGGCCTAGGAATTACATTTCTAGGAGGGGGAGCTTGCTCCAGCAGTATACTGTCATATTGTACCGATTTATTATCAATACAAGGCAATCTCTATAGAGGTTCCTAACAAATTGGTGCTTTCATTGAGAGGAGAGAAGGGTAGAGATTGCATGGAAACACGTATGGAGGCTAGAGTGTCTGCTGTGGAAGCGTCTCTCCGGAGACAAGAATTAACATTGTCGGCCCAAGAAGCAATGGTGAAATCGCACGATGCCGCGTTGAAGGATCTTCAGTCGCAGTTGAGTTCTCTGATGGCCAGCGTGGAAACGTTGGCCAAATCGTAAGGCCTGCTTAAGTCGGAAATGCAGGACGGATTTCAAGCCTTGATGGCCAGAAACTCGCAGAAACAAAAGATGGGCGAAGAACCTGAACCATCGGCATTCACTCACAACGCGTCATTTTCAGCAGGGGGAGATAAACCCGCGCAATCTTCTGCGGTCACCGCCGACAAGCACACAGGTGGTCAGATGGGAGTCGAGCATCGCCGACATGATGACCACTTTCCTCCGGAAGCCACCGAACGTGCGTGGGAGGAGTATCGGAATGTCGCACGTTGGGTCGATTTTCCGGCTTTCCATGGAGATGACCCTTTTTCCTGGATCACCAGAGTTGAGTCGTATTTTATGATCCATGAAATACCGACTGAGCTTCGTATTCCGATGGTACAAATATGCATGGAGGGATCGACGCTCTACTGGTTCATGACTTTACGAGAGTTGGACCCACGGATGACTTGGGAGAGATTCAAACGATCGTTGTTCAATCGTTATGGGGGAAGGGACGATGGGGACCCAATCGAGCAACTAAAGTCGATCTTCCAACGTGGCTCGGTGGACGAATATATCGACGAATTTAAGAAGGTAGCGTCGCAGATTGGTCGGCTCCCGGATGAGTGGAATATGAGTTGTTTCATGGGTGGGTTACGAGAGGAAGTGAAGAACCGCGTTCGCCTGATCTCTGTCGCAAGGAAGGTTGAGAGAGAGCTGATTGGTGAAGGTGTGGTCCGGCTGGGAGAAGGGAGAAGAAAAACCGAAGATTTTCACTCAAACCTTGGGCACCGAACAGGACAGCCCTACACGTATCGTCCAGCTCAAACCCATCATGTAGTGGGAAACATTAAAAACAAAGTAAGTGAGTCATTCCACAAACCGAAGGGTCCCATCTCTGATAATCACCGAACAGGGAATGCAAAGTGGAGGGGTACACGTAGCTTAACCTATGATCAGATGATGGAGAGGAGAGCCGTGGGTATTGTTGTCACTTCAACCAGTACTTTCGGTGTGAGGTTGAGCGATGGACATCGAGTTTTCTCTCAAGGTATTTGCAAGGTGATTAAACCGGAATTGAATGGAGAAGAGTTTATTGTGGACGCATATGTATTTGACACAGGAGGGCCAGATCTAATCTTGGGTGTTGCCGTAAAAATTGTTCTACTTGAATTACTATCAGGAAGGAGACCGATTGCTTCCTTGGAGTCTCCCAAGAATCAACAGAGCTTGGTTATGTGGGCAAAACCACTAATAGAGAGTGGTAATGCAAGGAGCATACTAGATCCAGATTTGGAAGGAAACATTGATGCGGTTCAGATGCACAGAATGGTTTTGACTCGAACTGGAATGAAGTGTGAAGGACTTGACACATTATACATCAAAGACCAGACACTTACAAGTGAAAGTGCTGCGAAGGCCATTCAGACTGAATCTAAAAGCTTGAAGAAGTCACTCAAGGATGTTGTCACAGAAAATGAGTTTGAGAAAAGGTTTTTAGCTGATGTTATTCCACCTAGCGACATTGGAGTTACATTTGATGATATTGGGGCGCTTGAGAATGTCAAAGATACTTTGAAAGAGCTAGTGATGCTTCCTCTACAGAGGCCTGAACTTTTCTGCAAGGGGCAGTTAACTAAGGTTCCCTTACCTTTTTAATTCACAAGCTATATCCTTCCAGTAGATGAAGTGATTTTTCATCTATATTTCCCAAATGCTCTTACTTATGGACATATAAAGAAAGAAGGCAGGTTCTCACTGTATTAGTTGATTTACAGCCTTGTAAGGGCATACTTTTATTCGGACCTCCGGGGACAGGAAAGACTATGCTTGCCAAGGCTGTGGCAACTGACGCTGGTGCCAATTTTATCAACATCTCAATGTCTAGCATCACATCCAAGGTTAAGTGTGCTCAGAGAGTAATAGCAAAGATGGACATTCTGAGTTCAATTTTTGATCTGAAACTCATTTCATCTTGCTTATTTCAGTGGTTTGGTGAGGGTGAGAAGTATGTGAAAGCTGTCTTCTCATTGGCCAGTAAAATAGCCCCTAGTGTTGTGTTTGTTGATGAGGTAAGTTTCTTACAACCCGTTTAGGTGTTTGACATAGTATTGTTTGCAAGTGCGGACTCATGCTTCTTTGTTCCTTTTGTTTCTTCTATATTTGCATGCCCCTCTATTGTAGGTTGACAGCATGTTGGGGAGGAGGGAAAATCCAGGGGAGCATGAAGCCATGCGAAAGATGAAAAATGAATTTATGGTAAACTGGGATGGCTTACGAACCAAAGACACTGAGCGGGTTCTAGTGCTTGCAGCTACAAATAGGCCTTTTGACCTTGACGAGGCTGTCATTAGAAGACTGCCGCGAAGGTATTGTATGATAATGTCCTTGATATCTATATAGGAAGTAGTACAAAAGCTATGCTAAGCTTGCCATAGAGATATTCGGCATGTTCTTTGAGTGGATGCAGTTCAACAGATTAATGGTTTGCTCTCCTTACGTATTAATTTTAAAGCTCTCATTTATGGTTGTTACTGTCATGTCTGGCCAGATTAATGGTAAACTTGCCTGATGCTCCAAATAGAGCAAAAATTCTGAAAGTTATTTTGGCAAAAGAGGATCTGTCACTTGATGTTGATTTTGAAGCAATTGCAAATATGACTGATGGATATTCTGGAAGCGACCTAAAGGTTTTAGTTCTCATTTTTCTGGTTTGTTTGGTGAGATGCGATGTGTTTTACATTAGTGACTGACCAATGTCCTTTCAGAACATGTGCGTCACTGCTGCCCACCGTCCAATTAAAGAGATTTTGGAGAAAGAGAAGAAGGTCTGTTTAGTATTCATATCCTATTGAGAACAACACTTTGAGGCTTTTCTCATTTCATTTTGAATCTAAATGAATTCTTTTAATTCTTTGATGATACCGTGTTTGCGGATAAATATGGTTTTCTTAAAGATATATACAAGCATAATAGTATACATGTTAATGCCCCCTTTTTTGACATTTTGCTTTTAACTTATCCATTTTTGGCTTTATTTATGACCTGTCTGTTGGTAAAGTAATTTAGCGCGGGCAGTGATCACCTGGACCCTAATTAAGCTCAACTATAGTATAATCTCATCCTGTTACAGGAAACGGCTGCAGCTGTAGCAGAAGGTAAACCTACTCCACCTTTAAGTGGTAGTGCTGATATACGGCCTCTAAATATGGACGACTTCAAATATGCTCATGAACGGGTATGATGCTGATGAGGAAAGCTATCGCTTCTATCTTTTTTTTTTCTTTTTCCTTTCGAGTCCCTTTTGAGTGTTTCTTGCTGATGTTTTTTGTGGTTACTTGAATAGGTTTGTGCAAGTGTATCGTCTGAGTCTGTCAATATGACCGAACTGCTACAATGGAATGAATTGTACGGCGAAGGTGGCTCAAGAAGAAAGAAGGCTCTCAGCTATTTTATGTAAATCTCTCATGTACAAATGCTCGTCTTATTCTCAATTCTCCTTTATTCCCCTAAAAAGTCTGGGCAGCTCAAAAATGCTCGGCTTTGTAGGGGAGCTATTTTGTCTGTAATCTTTGGGATAGATGTTCCTAAATTCAGTTATTTTTAGTCTCTCTAGGGTGGTTAGGGGGGTGGTATCAAGGGCGTGTAGGGTCTTCTTTTTTACCTTCTATCCTATATTTTAGACTTAATTTAACCTATCGACGTCTAATATGGAAGAAAAATTAGAGAATGTCTCTTTGTGAATATATTTATTTGATTATTACAATAATGTTTTGTTGTGTTTTGTTTGACTGAATAATAAGTACTAGAAATTTGAAACCTGTGCATCTTTCTCCGTTTTCTATTTCTTGGTAGTTTGTAGGGGTGTTTAATGTAAAATCTAATTTTGTAAATTAGTCTTTTTCAATCAAATGGTAATGCGGTTCTCACCATAGCATGATTGAATCTTTAATTTTAACAGCTCTAAAATTAGATGATTA
>JANIHY010000210.1:55834305-55845689 GCA_027479065.1 Erythroxylum brevipes
CAGGTCAATCGGACGTCGGATGCAAAAGTAATTGACAAAAGAAACCCAAAGGCCAAGATAAAATAATTAATAAATAAATAACAAATAAATAAAATAATTAAAAATAATTTCTCAAAGCTTCCTCAAAACCTTCCCTCTTTCCAAATTGCATAACCCTTCACACACACATCGAAAAATTGCAAACTTTGTCTCATTGGAAAGATTATGAAAAATCCCACAAGTTTCATGAAGGTTGAAAAATCCAATTTCACCCATAAGGTTGTCAAAACCGCACTCAAACCTTCTGCCCAATTACCAACATACCCCAACAGAACAGCAGGATTCCAAAAATCATATCTTTTTATTCCCTATGCTAAAAATTCCAAGATTTTGCCAAATGAAAGATCAGAACAAAACCTACAACTTTCATGAACAACCCAAAATCAAATTCCATTGCTAACCAAGTCAATTTATTCACTCAATGTTGCTGTCCCTGAAATCATTCAATTTGAGCAGTAAACTTATAACAAGCATAACTCCCTGTACACAAGTCAGTAAAATCAGAACTTTATATCCCTGAAAAGATAAATCCTCAAACTTCAATTCTTCCTGAAATAACCAAACTCCAATTCAGCCTCTAACAGTTTCAAATATGTTATGCAAGTTTCTGACCTAATCAGCACTTAACATCACAATGTAGGTTCAGCTTTTGAAATTCCATATCTCCCACATCTGATTTCCAAAACTTATAAGTCATATATCATTTTCTAGATCAATGTGTCATCTAGAACTCTTCAGTAGGGGTGAGCATTCGGGCCAATCGGGCCAAATTTACACTATTCGGGCTTTACCCGAATTACCCGAATTTTTTTTACGTTACCCGGCCCGAACCCGAAATTGTAATTACCCGAAATTTGCTGCCCGAAGCTAAAATAGAACTTACCCGGCCCGAACCTGAAATTGTACTTACCCGAAATTTTCGGCCCAAACCCAATATTTTAATAACCCGAACTTGTCCGGCCCGAAAAATTTGAGTGACCCGATAGAGATATAGAGAGATGAGGGGTAGATCATCCAAGAATGATACTAAGAAGGGAATGAAGATTGATAAACTTAGTAGTTAGTAGGCTGAACCAAGAACCTCATCTTTCTGGTGCTTACATCCGTAGTCTTGTGAAACAATTGAACACCTCAAGAACAAAAAAGTCCATGAATCCAAAAGACCGAAGCTTTAGTGACCCTGATGATTTTTCTACCAAAAACATGTCCGAATTTGATCAAGAATTAAGTGGAAGTCAGCAAACCAAGCAAACCCAACAGCCTCAACCACGCAAGAAACAGGTCAGAAGAAGACTTCACACCAGTAGGCTTTACCAAGAAAGGATTCTTAATATGGCCGAAGTTAGGAAAGAGATCGTGACGGCTTTAAAGCTCCACAGGGCCACTGTGAAACAAGCCAATCTGCTGAAACAGCAGAAACAACAAGAAGTTGACACATTAGCGTCCATGCAAGTGTCACCAACAAGTTTTGAACAACAAACAAACATGAAATCTACGAGGAATCCTAGGATATGCCCATCAACTTAGGATTATGACAAGTCTCTAGCAAGTAGCAATTAGTTCACTAATAACACGAAGAACACGTATTATGACCTGAACAGTTAGGATTAATGGATTATGACCTGAATATGTATGGATCTAGCGATGGTGGAACCGTGGAAGGCACATTTAGGAAACCCAACAGAAGAGAAGAACACGAAGGACGGAAGGGGAGTAGGAGAGGAGACGGCGAGACGCAGACACAAGAAGAACGAAGCAGCAGCGATCTTAGGAGAAGGCAGTGAGCAAAATACAGATCCAGCAACAGTCACATCTCCAACATCGACACCACGACCACGTTTCCGCTTCCGAAGAAGATCACCTCAGTACCTTAGATCTGATTTTTTCCTTACACAAGGTGAAGCCGTGAAGGACTGAAGGTGAGAAGAACAGAAGTTTAGATGGTGGAGAGAAGAGAGAGGCAAGTTTCGGTTTAGGTTAGGTCTGGTTAGGTAGGAAGATGAGAAGAACTGAAGAAGTGAAGAACCGAAGAAGTTAGAAGAGGGAAGAGTCGGAGAGAAGAGTGATTGGAATTAGAGAGAATTGAGAAAAGTAATACCTAATTCGGGTTACTAGAAGAAGGGAGAGAGGAGTTGGTTTTTCGGGTAATCGGGTAACCCGAAATTTTTTCGGCGTTACCCGAATTAACCCGAAAAAATTTCGGGTAAATTTCGGGCCAACCCGATTTACCCGAAGTTTGATATTTTGTTACCCGAATTAATTCGGGCCGGGCCGGGTAATCGGGCCGGCCCGAATAATGCTCACCCCTACCTATATTAGAGAAAATGGTTATTACAATTTTGTAGTTAAAACATGTTAATATGGTTATTGCAATAATTTTTGTCGAGTTACCTCTCAAATGGATACATCCATTGATATTGAATTGGACTGGCTCTTTTTTCCTTATGTGTTAAATGCATAGGTAGATGCTCCATACAGTCAAAAAAGCTTGGAAGAAAAATCCCTTCTAACTTGCACAAAATTACTGGAATTTCCTTGTCTAACTTTTCCATTTCAAATAACTTGATTTTAGATGATGTTAAACTTTTGAAAAAAAAACTTAATTCTTTTATTACTTCCCAAACCTTATTTGATAGTAACTCCCAAAATACAATTGGAATTAGCCTTTGTATAAACACATGACAATCATGATTTTTCATCCCAAATACTTTGTACTTCCTCAGATCCACACACCTAGTATGGTTTGAAACAAAACTATCAGGAAACTTTAGACTTTTCAACCATTCACACAAGAGCTGCTTTTGTTTTTTATCCAAAGTGTAATATGCTTTTGGATATTTACTGGTGTGAAGATCTTTATGTAACTCATTCTTTCTACAAAAAAGTATAAATCAGCTCATGATTTTGCATTGTCTTTTGTCCTCACTTCAATCTTCATAATGGTATTGAACAAATTGTCAAAAACATTTTTCTCAGTATGTATCACATATAGATTATAATGTATCAAATTAGTTTTTCAATATGGAAAATCCCAAAAGATGTTTCATTACTCCAACCAAAGTTTTGACTAATGCTTATATTTAATTAATTGGCTTTAAATTCTATTACTTTCAACAAGCCTAATTCCTCAACCTCTTACAAATTCTCTTCACCAACTTTGAGAGAAGAAGGAGGTGTTTTTACCATCCTATTCTTAATGAACTTTTGTTTATTACATCTAAATGGATGATTTGGAGAAAGAAATTTCCTGTGATTGTCAAACAAATCTATTTTGCCCCCGTTTGGAAGATAAAATGCATCAGAATCATTGCCATAATAAGGAAAAGCTAATTTGCCAATGGTGCTCCATCCAGATATTATAGCAAATGTCAAAAAATCACTAATGGTCTACATCAAAGTCGTTCTTAACACAAAATTCTATTTCAGAGACACATTATATGTCTAAACACCATATTCCCAAAGATGTTACAATTCAGATATCAATTGTTGTAAGAAAACATCAAATTTATGTTTCACATTTGAAGGCCCTAGCATAATCACTATCAAAAACATATATGCATCCTTCATATACATCCATGGAGGCAAATTATAAGGAGTAATTATGATTAGCCGTAATGACTCTTACTGGCTGGGTTTACCAAAAGGTTGGAATCCATCTGTTGACAATCCCAGCCTAACATTTTGACTTTTAGCTGCAAAAGAAAGATGGGTATCATTGAAATGTTTCGATGCCTGTGCATCTGAAGGATGACTCATAATTCCGTCTTCCTATTCTTGTTCAGTATGTCATCTCATGTAAGATGTAGTAACATTAGAAACATATAGTCTTTGAAGTCTCAGAGTTAGCGAAAAATAATATATCTGCTTCCAGGATACTAATTTCTGTTTCATTCAACACTTTCTAAGCTTGAACCTTGGTTGACCACAAAATCTTGTAATTCCACATCATCTCCCCAATACAACATACTTCCCAATTTTCAATAATCAATCTTCTCAACAAACAAAGCAAGACCCCTAATAAGTTTCTTCATATTGTAAAAATGATCAACCATTATATGATCAGGAGGCAATGATTCATTATACCACTTAAGAATTTTATCAAAACTACAGTCTAAAATATGCCCTTCAGACTTCATGTTCAATATTTGAGCAATTGAAGACAATTGTGTCATTGTCTCACAATTTGGTCATAATTATTGGTTAGCTGACTGTAGTAAGTCAATAAATTATTTTGCATCTGGGTTAGGTTCTTATTTAAGATTTTCCATATTTTCCTTAAAGGTATTACAGGCTGCATCATAAACCATTTGCATGTACGAATTTTTAGTTCCATCCATATAATTTGTTTTAACTCCAATAACCCCTTCAAACTTATTTAAGTTGATAGATGATTATACTTGATTACCCCTTGAGGTGTTACAAAGCAACAGTTCCCTATATCATGTCCACTAAAAATAATTGGGGATAAACCCTTTTCTTAACAAATGCCCATTAACTTCATCAATAGTAAGGAAACATTTGTGTTTGCACTTTTTACATAGACATCTGATATTTGGTCTATCCATATATGTAGGTTGAGAACATGCATAATGAATAAAAGCTTTAACTCCGTTAACAAATTCAAGATTAATGTAACTATCAGGTGGTAATCGTTTATACATCCAAGATCTATCAACATTACTCATTTATGCGAAACTGTTAATTTGAAACAGTGATTGCATAGTTAGTATCATTTATGTTCGCCAAAGATTACAAAACATCTAAGCTAAGACTTTTAAATTAAGATAACAAGTTCTCATTGTGACTCTTAGACTCCTAGTATTTTTCACAAATGAGTCTCACAGGAGCTCCATCACGGGTTATGGGTTAAGGTTTATGAGTTGAGATCTAAAATATTTGTAAACTGAAGATCGAACATATATTTAACCTATATTAAATGTATACTAGTGCCAAATATAATAAGTATTCATAAAAATATGAATACTTATTTTAATAAATTATTTTAACATATGCAAATTTAAAAAGATGTGTGTAAAAATGCGTACATGGAAAAGTAAAGAGAAGCTAATTATTTCAGAGAGCATCAATGAAATAATGGATTGACATAATTAAGATAATTAGAACTATAATATAAGTCAAACTCATTATATATTAATTTATGATAAATCGAAGTTCATACCACAAACAATTTTCACATCGTGTAGGCTATTTAAATAAAGTTGCAGGAAGTTTAGATGGGAAGTTCAAACCACAAACAAATACCCAAATTAAACCAAGTTCAAAAGGACTTAGTAAAAAACAAAATCACTAACCCCAATTGACACGTAGAACGATCTTTTTGAAGTACGTGAAGGAAGATGATGATGGACCTATAATGAAAAATATAGAAACTAGTACAAATTCGATTAAAATGTGTGGAAAATCAATGTTGAAATTATCAAAAATATAATGAAATGAATGTCATTTGAATACCTGCTAAAGCTTCTCTTCAATCTCCTTCGAAATAGAAATACTGCTAACAAATGAGTTCTTATAACCAAGAAGAAAATTTTTCACAGTTTAGAAGCATTCTAGATGAAGATATGCTAGCCTAATCACGAACGTAAGCTAGATCACCATAAATGATTCTAATGCTTAAAACAAACATGACCAAGATGAGAGACCAAAATTGGACACATAGGCAGAGATATATTTCGGCTTATTATTCTTTATGGAAAAATTCTTGAAACTTTTGAAGATAGTGTCAAGATTCCACATTTTATGAATGCATGAAATTTATACTGGGTCTAAGGTTAAGATGACTTGGATAAAATTCTGTAAGTATATGGAAAAGTCTTCATACTCTCCCACCTTGTTTAGGCAAATCGTGCATATTTAAATTTATCTTAGGTGAAGGAGTCGACTATAGTCCTAGCTTGTTGCCAAGTTCATATGCATAAGAATCCATCCCTACTTTTATATAAAGTGATTAAGTTGTTGAAAAAATAGTGAGTAAAGATTTATCCCATCTTTACATAATAATTTTGAAAGTGAGATGAAGTTATTAAAAATTTCGTCCAAACATTTTTTATTCTTAAACAAAAAGAAAAAGAAAGAAATCACAATCAAAAGATAAAAATTAATAACTAAATGAAACTGAACTAGAACCAAATAAACGACTTGTAAAACAAAACGGAATAAGAGTAGGAATAACAACATACGTACACATACAATGGATACAACACATCCGTTACAAGTTTCACAATAAACTTAAGTAGGAAGAACAACGTACGTACACATATAATGGATACAAATTTTAGGTAACTAGGTATGAATCTAACTTCCCCTATGACAACCCATGGATCATATCAAGACAATGTATTGTCAAAATTTATGAACGAAGAATTTGGATGGATTAATTCCGCATTACCATTAAAGATTTAACATCACTGTCAATGTCTCAATTGATGACATTCGACTCCAACCAAGTAGTAACCATTGCCCTTTGATGATTAACAAATCTTGCTAATCATCAAAGAATATCCAAACATGGCATCTAATGCTCGTATAATGTCAATACTCATGACTAGTTGTTATTAAAATCTTTTAGCTACCATTTCCTTATAATCCTAAAGAGGATATGTTAATTAAACCATCATCGAATTCACTAAAAGAACTTACCAGCAACAGTGAAAGAAGCAATTTTGTCCCTTTATATTAAATCAAAGAAGTTTGAACACATAAATTATTAGTTAACCCTCATAAAATTTGTTAAACCACAAGTACATACGCAATTATATAAAAGTTACATAACCTCGTTGTTGCAAAAAAACTTAAAACACAAGATAAAAAAGGTCATTACTTGCCTCAGCATGTGTCCAAGGACATATGGGTATTTTATCAAACACCTTATATTCATCAAATAACCATCTCATTATACCAACCAAATTCACATTTTTCCCCTGGTATCACATGCATTTCAACATATTACATTCTTATCCATTCACAAAATATCAAAACATACAAAAAAAAAATCAAAGACACAAATTAATTAATTAAACACAAACACCCACAGTCAACATTTATACCTCCACGAAAACGACATCATTTTATTCAGGTTAATAACATTCAACCACAAGGAGATAATGATGTATTGGTTTAAAATTTACCGACGGAATATTTCGTTACTAATGTTCTGTCGAAAATGTCAACAATTCATTTTTTTGCTACCAATTCCCACCTTACTTGCCGGTGATATTTTTTCGTCGTTAAATTTAAATTTTCTTAACACATTTACCAACGACCAAGGAAATTCTATCCATAATTTGCAACGATTTGTTTTTCTGTCGTTTTTCCATCCCAAATTCTTTATTTTCTTGTGGTAGAGGATTACCGAGGTCCAGTTCGTAGGCTTCAGAGGAGACCTCTTCAACTTTTAGCTGATGAGATCACTAACCTTGTTGAAGAACAAAATCTAATTTAAAGAGAACATCAGGATTCCTCTTTCTATTGCTGTTTCTTCAACTTGTGAGGAGTTGAAACTTCCCTTAAGCATTACAGAAGACAATCGCGGATTGATAGGGTGAGTGGGAATTTTGTTGAATAGGACATCAGAAGGGTATAGGTGTGTATTCAACACTCACACCTCATCTTGGATATGCCGCTTTGGAGTCGTATAACAAAATCAAGTTTCCTAAGTCAATCGCGTCAATGAGTGCTAAAAACCAGCCATCTTATGCTATTTTTGAAAACAATATAATCAGTTGTACCTAGAAGGACACCATCCACCGATGCTCTCTACCTCTATCTTCATGAAACCGTTAACAGGCTTGGCCTCTTTCTAGACTTTGATTTATCATGGTGTAGCTCTTTTAGTTGGTTTCTTGTGCAAGAAAGGAACATCAATTCGTCCAGAAAATTGGAGCAGTTGATTCCCTATCAAGGAAGCCATCTAGATCTTAAGAAAGTTTACATTGACAAACCTTCTTGTTACTCGTGTGATCCTCTAGTGACCTTTCTAACAGCCAATGACTCGCATGAAATGTCTGTACCTAGAAGGGATTTGACAAAAGTATAGGATAATGCTTTTTCCTTGAAAGGTGGAAATCAGAATAATCTTCAGTCAAAATAAACTTGTTGGGTTGCCTGGTAAATGACACGGAAACAAAAGATTTCCAGAGGGAGGCGTTAACTGGCCTTGTCTTCTTGAAGATATGAAGATTGTGGAAGCTGTTACTCTTTGGTTTGTGATAATAACTGCCTGTGACCTTCTTGTGGTTTTCTATCAGATTCTACAAGTTAATACATAGAGCAGGGTTTCCCTTCTGTTGCTTCAATGATAAAACCAAATAGGGAAGTTAACAGAATAGCACGCCATATGATGGAGAAGATAGATCCATTGATCTTTCATGACTGAATATGAGCTCTCAATAATCAAATATTTTCCTTTCCATTCTCTGATTGATAAGGAAGTATTAGAAAGCATATCGAAATATGTAATGGCGGATCCCACAATGTTTCCTGTGACTCCATAATCACCTAAACATAATTTCATTACATTCTTCTAGCATGCTTCAATATTAAGAACAGGGAGTTTCTCGGCTTCGCTAACTTTTGCTTCTTCTCTCCTTGCTGTATTAGAAATTACAAAGTGCAATAAGAATTGATCTTTCAAGATGGGAATTCATATGGGTACATATAGATACCAAATCTCGTACACTGCTCTATTCCACTTCACTTTTCATAATGTTTCTCCAACTTCTTCATTTATTAATTTGTTCTATTGTACCAGAAAGCATAAATGACCTGCGAAAATTGAAATCTACGTCTTTTATCCTGTCAATCGGAAGTAACATGTAATAAACAACACGATAGTTTGTTTGGACTTGAGCCCAACAATTTCCCAGTGTGCACCAGTGAGCCTCTATTCAATGCACCAAACGATATCTCTCATTATGTCGGGATTAAACCAAATTTAAGATTTTAATAATAACAATACAAGTTTGGTCACCTTGTTTAAGATCTTCTGACCGTAAGTCTAGTTTGAATAATGGAGGTCTGAGGAAACAAAAAATTCAAGGGCAATTCAATGCTTGTTGAATAACGAAGCTTATAAATCGGTGTATGAGTGGATTTATGACTTAAGGTCTTCTCTAACGTTAACCACCATCGTTTTTTATACCTTCTCAACCACTAGCCATGTGTAGGCCCAAGTATCTTACATCTTCATCTTTCATCTTTTCTAGTAATTGATTAATCTAACCACCATCGTGTTTTATATCTTCTCAGCCACTAGCCATGTGTAGGCCCAAATATCTTATATCTTAAATCTCTTCTAATTGATTAATGCCATTGCAATCAGGTCCTTGTCTATCTCTATCATCCCAAAGTTTCATGATTATCGCATAAAGATTATTATTTAATTGTATCCCTCGAAACGCGTCTCCCTTTTATTTACAATCAATGATTAGAAACAGCAATTATATATGGTGAAAAATAACATCATAACTCTTCAATCTCATGGTACGAGAATAATTTAGCAGGTTTTTGTTAGGTAAAGAAAGTATTCAGATTCTTTACTTTTTTCCTTTTGCCTTAAGTTGAAGCGGAGTTTCTTGATAGCTCCTTTCTATTTGTTAATTTAATTTATAATTATAATTAATAAAAAAAAAACTAGCACTCACACCCACTGTATGTTCGTGAGTACTCTTCAAATAGGAGTGACAATGTGACATGTTTCGTTATTTTCTTCTACACAATCATTTGTGAGCTTGCACACCCTCACATGCTTGCTTTGTCAATTATTAGTGTTACTCTGATCCAGCACCCCACTTGAACTTGATTATTCGTCGTTCACAATTCACAACTCTTTCATCAAAATTTCACGAGTAATGGTTTTGAGCCACAATCAAGTTCAAGTCGTTTGCCATGATGAAAGCTACGGGCTAGTCGAGGCGTAAGAGGTTGGGTCAGTAACCATCGAGAGTTCACTTTGGAGCATGATAATTTAGAGTTATTTTATGTCCTTGTTGCATTGCAATTTAAAGTATGATATTATTATTTAATTAATGAAAACACTTTGTTTTTGTGTATTAGATTAATTACATTTAATGTTTAAATATTAAAGATAAAATTTTTGAACTAATTACTATATAATTGAAATTATGATGAAATCTTAATTGTGATATTTAATTTATATTTATGTTTTGTTACTAGATGTTTCTAATTGTAATTTCATTAAGACATAATATTGTTAAAATGATAAAATTAATACACATTACGTTTCTTTTTTATGAAGAAACTAACTAATATCTATGAAGACATTTAAAATAATGTGTGGTAATTATGACTTTAATTATAATTGAAAACTTAATTATAATAAGAATTTTAAAACCTTAAAGTTTTTTTCTATAAATAGGAGTAAACATTAAAGAGTTAGCACTCCTGCTTTATTTCTCTCAAAGTGTTGAGCGTTGGGAAATCAGGTTGGGATCTGATCTGAACCGCAGCGAAATAATCACAAAACATTTCCTGACTTTTGATTTCTCGAAAACCAAGATATATTTATTCTATAAAATGATTAACACGAATCATAATAAAGAAAAATTTAATTCGTATCTTATTTCGAAGTTTGATCTTTATCTTAATGCATCCCTTGAACCGTTTCTGAAATCAATCCGTCTCAACCACCGTAGCCACACAAGTTTCCGGCCTCTAATAGTATCCACAAAACAGGTTTAGAGAATTGTGTAACTTTTACAGAGAGGGTTAAGCATGAAGTGTTAGCTACTTAGAACTTAAGTCTATTTATAATAAGCTTTGGACATTTTAATAATTTAATTAAAATTAAATACTAATTTCAATTAAACTTTAATTAGATTTACAAATAATTCTAATTAAATACCAACTATGCCCAAATAAGATTCAATATCTTATATTGATCCTTATTTAATAAATATCTAATATTTAATCATAAAGTTTCTCAAACTTTACAATCAAGTTCAACTTGATTAAATTAATTTTGCTCTCTTCAACTCATTCTATATGTGTGACCCATTAGGTTCTCAAATATGTTGGCAATGATTATAAATTATAATTATTATTCATAATTAGAATTACATAAATTAAAACTCGTTTTATTTTATCTTTAATTCTCCAATTAAACAATTTATAATCATAGATCAAGATTGACTTCTAACAACGTATCATGACCACCCAAATATTTAGGAATGTCAAAGTGGTTTTGACTATTTTTTCGTATAATTCAATCCTTTCATCAACTAATATTCGAATTAGACATAGAGCATGGAATTAATGTCTACTCTATTTTGAGTCTAATTATATTAGTTCTCCGCCATTAGCTATTG
>JANIHY010000210.1:56027955-56044844 GCA_027479065.1 Erythroxylum brevipes
CATCACAAAGAATTCAATTAACTATAAAACCATAAGATAACACATGTTTCTTACCTATTAAACTTCCAAAATCACAATCCCTCTACTTCTCTTCACCACCCACGTTCATCATCCTCTTAAAGGGGTGAGGGTTTATGCTAGGCTTTTTAGGTGAGCTAAAGGAAGAGGAAGCAAGGTGAAAGGAGGAGGAAAAGGTAAGCAAACTTTCAAACACACTAAAGAAAGGAGGAAGCTACGAAAGATGGAGAAAAATTACACTTAAATCACCTTTAATCCTTTCTAAGAAGAAGTATCGTGAATAGCCAAAAAAAGTAGGACTTTTATTAAATCTATAAATCATGGTGGCATGTTAGGCAAGTGACAAGTGTCACTTGCCACATGTCACATGCCTAAGCCTTCAGTAGTGTCTTTCCCATTAAAATTCCAATTTCTACTCAAATTTTTCACCAAAATTTCAATGGCTCAATTTAATAAATCCTACAATCATTTATCTAAATTTCCAGTGTCATTGAACAGTTATTTCTACTACCGAGAAACAATCAGTCTACCACTTGACATTTTTCCTAGTCCAAAAAAGTACCTTAAAAATTTCAGAAAATTTTCTAAAATTCACTAACAAATTTTAAAACTCAATGACCCTCTCCAATCAATTTTCCAAACACAAAAAATCACACTTTTCACAATAATCATATTGATGACCAAATATACCGGGAAATGTCATGAATGCATGTATAGTCATTACATGTGCAAAATTCACTATTCACATGTATATATGAATGCATGAACATATCAAGACAAATTTAAACACTCATAACCCATTCCAAATTACTATTCTACTCTTTCCACTAGTGGTGGGATGTTACAACGATTGTAACTTTTGGTCTCCATCTCTTCGGTAAACTTCATAGGATCTGTCTATCATGATCTTGATTGTCGTACGTTCTATCGAGAGCTTTAAGTCCATTGATGATACTTTGAAATCTTCCAAACATCTTATCGATAGACTCTTCGTCCTTCATTTTGAACAGCTCATATTGGTGTACAAGAATGCTTATCTTGGACTCTTTTACTTGATTTGTGCCTTCATGTGTGATGGATAGCGTATCCCACATCTCCTTCATAGTGTCGAATCCGTGAACTTTATCATACTCACTTCTGCTTATGGCACAGCTTAAGAAGAACTTGACCTTATAATTTAGCTAGAATCTTGCTTTTTGTTCTGCAAACCATCTGATTTGTGGAATGGCATTTCCTTCTTCATCTACCAGTGTATACGGTCCATTTTCTATTATATCCCAAAGATCAATATGAGTAGATTCAATGAAGAGCTGCATCTTGTCTTTCTAGTAATGATAGTCTTCTCAATTGAATGCCGGAGGTCTACTTACGGAGGCACCTTCAGCTATGTATACTTGTGACTCTACCATGGATCTTTATCCACACTTGGTTACGGTGGTTCTTGGACACCGAGCTCTGATACCAATTGAAGTGAATCACACGTTAGTATACGCTATACAAAATGCACAAGAAGGGGGGTTGAATTGTGTATTCAAATTTTTAATACAATCCCCTTTTTAAAATTTGCTTTCTCAAAATTATTGACAAACAGTATTATAAAGTATTTATATCAACAATAGAAACAAGAGTTAAGAGTTGAGAGTGAGAATTGACACAACAATTTTTTACTAATTCACCCCAAACCGTGGGCTACATCTAGTTCTCAGAATCCCTTCTGAGATTTCACTATACTTCACAAAAGTACAAGTATTCTTTTTTCTGAGCCTCTTCAGGTCTCTTACAACAAGCATTCTTTTTTTCACTTAGCCTTTTCAGGCTCTCAGTTTTTCTTCTTTCTTACAAAAAGATATTGTGAGTTTTGTTACAAAAAATATAGCTTTCGTGTTTTGCACAAATACAATATTTAGTTTTTTGAAAATCACTAAAATCACTAACTTTTTTAGTGTTTGACTTTGACTTACATTTATAGTCTTCGTCTTCAACTGCTTCTTGATAATTGCTTCTTTCTTCTTGTTTCTTTAAAGAAATGATTATTTAGTTGAGTTCTGTAAATAATTCAAACTGATTTGGTTCTTCATCTTCGATTCTTTCTTCTCACTTTCGGCTTCGCTTCGTCTCATTTTATTTCTGTCTCATTTTTGCTTCCGTCTCATTAGGCTTCCGTCTCATTTTTTGCTTCCGTCTCATTTTGCTTTTGTCTCATTTTTGCTTCCGTCTCATTTTGCTTCCGTCTCATTTTGTTCCGTCTCATTTTTGCTTCCGTCTCATTTCCTTCCCTCTCATTTTTCTTCCATCTCATTTCCTTCCATCTCATTTTTCTTCCATCTCATTTTTCTTCCGTCTCATCTTTTGTTTCCATCTCATTTTGCTTCCGTCTCATCTTTTGTTTCCATCTCATTTTGCTTCCGTCTCATTTTTGCTTCCGTCTCATTTCTTCCTTCATCATTATTTGGTTGTCAAAATTCATCATAAAGTCATTTTGACTTAACAATAAACAACTTTAAAAATATTGAGATCATATTGTCTTTTCCACCTTTGCTAAGTAAACCCTCCCCTAACCCTGTTTCCCCATCTTTAAATGTCAAGGGACCCTCCTCAATTATCTTGATACTAATATGGAAGTAGGTTATAGGAGAGGAGGTTAATTGTAGCGCCCCCTTACCACAGGGTACATCCGGGATGCTTAGAGGTCACTCCAATATGTATCTTACGATAAGGGCGCGCTACGTTCGATCACTACACTCACTACATATGGCATGGTATTATAATTAACTTATAAAGCATCAATAGAAAAGACAACATTATTTTAAAACCAAGTTTTTCCTAGTTTCATTTCATAAAACCTGAATGTCTACATTGTGTCTTTCAACATTTCCTATATGTACATTTTCAAAACCTGATACAAAAGTACTACATGAAAGAGGAAAATATACACAATCTAACTAATATGTTAAAAAATCCCAGCTAACCGACCTTTGAGCCATGACTTCTTTTGCCAATCACGGCTGGTAGAGCCTCTCAATAGCTAGAGTCATTTCATGATCCTGAAAAGACAACGTTGCATTTTTGGTGAATTTTGAGGTAACCATCATCGATGGTTCACTCAATTCATGCATCACAACAATTCACATAACATATAATCACATACTATACTTTACATAAATTTCACATATCCATTTAAGCATAGACATTTCATTTCAACAAATATACTTAGCAATAAGCATATGAAATGCTCATGAGACACTTTCCAATTCTTATGTTGTTGTGACAGAGTACCTGAACTGTCTCGTATCTATTTCAGATATCAGGCTTATTAGTAAGTGTCCCTTATCTACTTGGGAGATGCAACGCTCATTTTACATAATGAGCCTTAGGCTCTTAATCACTTTTGAGCTCGAGGCTCAGTTTCATTCGTTGAGCTTTAAGCTCTGATGATGGCTACTCTGGTCACAACTACCATTATCTGATTATGCATTCATGTATGGAATGAATGTATCACAATCACCTACATTATAAAGAACTTAGGTTTTCAAATTCACATTCAAGTAGCACTTCAATATCTCAGTCCATATTCATATTCATCAGACCTTTTGTCCGAAATTCACAATTAAACATATTCAATTATTATTCAAAACATAAATTAAGCAAAAAAGTAATTAAGTGAGACCGTCTAGGTTACTTACAAGTTTCTTCTGAAGTTAATTCCTGGAAGATTCGACAACGTCTAGAGGTTGACGTTCTAGTTCCTCCTTTATAACAAATAATATACACAATATCACAATGTGTACAATCATAAGCATTCAATAATGCACATGTATGAAATGAATTATGTACAATGCATGTTCATGATAATCCTGGGTATTTATCCATCAATTTAACCACAAAATCAATCTCATATCAAAACTCATCTAAGTATAATTTATACTTAGGTTTATGCCTCACTAAAACCATTAAAATCATAATTCATTTCCCATTAGCTTAGTTTCAAATTTTTCCACGACACTCTTTCGGGTCTACTGTTCATGTTAAATTAGAGTGTGCAATTGATGTAATTTGGTCACACTCTCTTCTAGAAAAGTGTTCCTCTATGTCTTATTTTTCCATTGACACTAAAATCACTCAATTTGATTTAGTAATGTGAAAGTTATACTTGAAATATTCTTGGATTACTTTTTTTCAGAGACAGCACCCTATACTTAACTTTCACCCAGAAATTGAAACTCTTATAGCTAGATTCATAATTTCATTTCTTCACATGATTTGTATACCTATGTATCTAATTTACTAAAAATTAAGAATCAATCCATTTGGATAACTATAGAAAAAGATATGTATAAAATACTGAATGATGTTTGGTGTAGAGAAAAGTTCATCGCGACGAACTCCTCCAGAGAGAAATTCCCAAATAAAACTCACAAGTTTGCTGCTGCAAAACCTAAAGATGGTCACGGCGAAAAAGAAAGCCTCACTTAATCCTTTAAGTTCACCACGGTGAAATTGCACAGACGCAAACCTAGTTTTTCAACAACTTTAGTTCAAATTTTTCCGAATCACATCTTATACTAATATCACCTTTTCTACTTCATTTACTCTTCATTCTCTACTCCAATTCAATTCAATAACATTCACAAATCAATTCTTAATCCATTATTTAGCATTCATGTGAAACAAAACATCAACATGTATACATTCATTTCTTCACCAACGTTCTAACATATACTCAACTCCTTTTTCATGATTGTTTACCACTAAACTATCAGCATATATGCTTCATTTAAAACAACACATGAAGAACAAAATTTAACGTAGTTGTTTAGCTCCAAAGCTCCTTCAAATCACCATGAACCCTAGCTCCTCCAACATACACGATCATCAACATTCATGGAGGAATAGGTTGGGTCTTTTAGCAATAAGAAGGAGACAATGAATCTTGAAGAAGCAAGGTGAAATAGTTGAACAAACATCAAGATGAGAGAGTAAGGGTAGGATGTCGTGAGTGACGAAGAGGGATGGAGAAGATGAAGAAGTGAAGAAATTGGAGAGGAGAAGTGTATTTCGTGAATGTACAAGTGAAAGACCCACTTTATGATCTTTCACTTAGTGAAATTTGTGGTTTAAACAAGTGGTGTGGTAAGTGACATGTGTCACTTGCCACATGTCACTTTCTCATGGTTTTTTATTTAACTAGTCCATTTTATCTCCAATTGACTCCCAATTTTCAATGACACTTGTCCATAAATCCTAAAGTCATTTAGCAAAATTTCTTTTGCCATTGGATAGTAATTTCTACTACCATTTATCAATTTTTTTTACCAATTGGCATTCTTCCTAATCCAAGAATTATCTCAACTCTTTTCAAAAAAATTTCCCGCAAACTCCAAAAATTCTAAATCAAGAATTCTAATCTCCAAATCAAGTTTTCAATACAATCAAACCACAATTTCCAATAAAAACCATATTTACTAACAATTATACCCGAAAATGTCAATGAATGCATGTATAATCATTTTCATGTATTTAAAATTCACTATTCCTATATAAGTGCATAACATGAAATGCATGAGCATGAAAAGTGTTTCCTATTTTCTCCGTACTCTCTGACATTTACAATTTTAACCTTAGGATGGGTGATGGGATGTTACATAAAGTGGTTTGAGGTTTCTCTTTACCTTTGAAAAAATATGAAAATGAGGTTCCTCTTTGTTTAAATTAAAAGATTATATAAAGGTTATTTTCACCTTAAAAGAAGAATTATAATGAAAATCTAATATGAGTCTTAGGAGTAGATATAGGCAAGGATTATTTCATAAACCACTATAAATCGGTTTGCATTTATGTTCCTTTACTTTATTTTAATTCTTTACAAAAATAATTAAATTCCTTTGCTTTTACTTCATTCCTGCATTTGCAATAATTTGTAAACATTGTTTTTATAAGTTAGTATCCTTTAATTAAAATCTTGAATTCATCCAATTCAGCCCTTCTTGGGAACTATTAGGGAATAACACTATCTTTTGTCCAAGGGTTAGAAAATCATACTATTTTGGCTAGTACTAAACATACAATATAAAAAATGTACACAGAACACTAATATCATTTTAGGTTTTGGCACTAATTGATAAGGTCAATATTAAAAATATTGGTCAATATTAAAAATATTGGTCAATATAGGTATGAGAATGTAGGACTAAATTGTAAAAAGAACAAAGTTTATCCCTAAATATTGACTTTAAAATTTGTCCCTAAATCCTAACCTTAGTTTGCTGTCCTTCTCCCTCTCACAATTTTACAAACAAGTTTCCTCTCCTCCTTTATGCTCTTATATCTTAACCATCATTGAACCATTACTGTCATTGCACCAGGTCTCTCAACTCCACCACTTATAATAGTTAAATTACTTATAATAATTTTTCCTCTTCAAAAAGATTTGGTGATCCAGTTTGAGCTCATGTTAGATTGTTTCATAGTACGAAGAATCATATATTTGTTTGTATTGTACTAACATTTGAAAGGTGGGAGAATCATTATATCAAAGAAACATTTAACTAAGATCAAAGGTAAAGTGGAGCATTATAAGAAAGCTGGCCATAATGTAAAATAACAAATAAAAACATTGCTTAAAAAGTATTAGAATGAGAAAGAAAGAAGATAAATACTAAACTATGAAATTAGTGGTGAAAGTTCTTTTTCAAATGGCTAGGATGATATTGGCAATGTTGATAGTAGTTTTCCTATCCAACAAGAAGCGATTGCTTTTACTAATGCGAGGAAGAGAGGAAGACAATTTTTTAAACTTTTTTGCTCCATAAACAACTCCTAGAGTTTATCCTTCAATTTGTAATGCATTATAATCTAAAGAAGTAACTTATAATTTGGAAATGGCAATAGCAAGATAGTGGTATGATGTGCATGTATCATTCAATGCTACTTAATCATATTATTACCAACTTATAATTGATGTTATTTCATCTTATGGTTTAGGATATAAAGGTCTTTTAGTTGACGACTACAGAGGTAATCTTTTGAGCAGCACTATTTGTAAAATAAAAAGTTATTTAAGTGAAAAATAATGACATTATAGCTTATAGGTGTTCAATAATTTGTAATGGTTAGATGAATGGAAGATAGGAGCTCATTGTCATTGTTTTGTTTATTCTGCTAAGAGAACAATATTTTTTAAGTCTACTAATACATCTATCCGTATAAAAAATATCGACACTCTATTAGAGATAATTTATAAACTTGTGAATGAAATTAGCATAAAAACATTATAAAATTCATCATGACAATTTATAAAGTAACTAGGAAGAGGTTGTAGGCTAGTATAATTCTCTTTATAGGACTCATAATGTACATTGCCTGAAATTGATGGTAAAAATATAGGAAATGATAAATATTTTCCTATCATTGATGAAATTATGTAGAAAGTGAGAAAAGGGACTAAATTTATTTATAATCCTTTATAAGTTTTGAATTTGATGATAAAGGATTTCACTAATACTATAATTTAAGATCGTTCTACCATTACAAGATTTGTAGCTAATTTTTTATCACTTAGGTGTCCTAATTGAATGAAGAAAGAGCTAAGGTAAATGTTTACAAATGATAAGTGAATTGTTTCTCAATATGCCAGATCTGATTTTGGAATGAAAGTTTCTAAGATTTATCTTAAAGATTATGATATTTGGTCACAATGTGAGCATTTGATGAAAGTACTTTATTTTGTTGATAGTAATGAAAAGGCAATAATATGTTACTTTTATGATGTCATGGAGATAACGAAGGAAGCAGTCAAGGTTAACATGAAGAATAGGTCTTCCTTACAAGCTCCTTTTCTTGTAATCATCAATGAAAGATTGGAAGGATAACTTTACTTCATATTTTTTGCTACTGAGGCATTTTTTTTAATCCAAGTGTCTATTAAAGAAGGTTGAACTTAATAAGGGATTATTATTAACTATTATAATGATTGTTTTACTTGAGATAATGCAAGATCTCTTTAGTTCACAAATGGAGACATATAAGGATATGTGAGGTGATTTCGAGATACCTATTACAATATGTTCAAAAGATAATCTTAATTCAGGTATATATTTCTTCATTTTATACTTGTTTAAAATTAATGATCACTTTTTGTTGTTTATTTTCCGCTAGGCCGTCCACCACTACATCTGCCCAGGCGATGTTGTTATTCTTCTCCATGTGATGTAAGTCCCACATCTGTTCTTTTCAATGCCATCTAGGGTCCTTCCCCCCAGACTATGACCGCCTATGTACTAGACATCAAATTCAAAAAAAGTGTAGAAAACAATGCACAGTCGTGGGTAACGACATACGTGCACACTCTTGCTACATTGGAATTCGACGTCCTCTTCTCTATCACAAAGTGGAGGTTCGTGCTCTTCATTGTCTTGTGAAGTATATATGTCACGTGTTTTTGTTTGTTTTTGTACCATTCAGTTTTTTAGCGAAGAGTACAGATGGGGTGGTATTACAAAATAGTTGGAAATGACTGCGTCTCTGGAGAGGGTTGTCAAAGAGGTGAGTAAACTCAACCTTATCATGATTATAGATATTCCCAAACCTCTTTCCGCAGGTGGCTACTCCTCCACCGTTTGTTTGTCTAGAACAATCAAAGGTATTGTGAGCAAATAATCAGTTACGTGTTGTCATGGAACAAGTGAGTTTTCTTTTCTCTCTCTACTTACTATCTCTAAATTATCCATTACATCTTTGTTGTCCCCTGTGTATCCCTCTTACGCTTTCTGGGTTTAGTCATGAGTTTTCCTTATCTAGGTTTCGTGATTCCAGACTTTTTGGATATTAATGCGTTTATTTATGTTGTTAACAGGATCTAGTGTATCACAAGGAGTTCCATTCTTTGATCTATTAATTGTTGTTAGAGGCCTAAGCGTGTGTATATTAGTTTAGCATAAATTTTTGTACATGAATTTTTTTCCCCTCTACATTTATATTCTCTCTTTGCGTTGGACCTCGGAAAATTTTTCTTTAAAGTAAACATGATTTAAAGTAATTTTGGAGCTATACTTATGTCAAGGTTAATAGGATTTGTTGAATTGGCAAGTGGAAATTAAAGTGATAATATAATAAGGATGTTCAAGGACGTTTTTGGGAGATCACTTTAGCATAGAAGAATATAAGCTTATAATTAAAGGTAAGATGGACTTTTGGGGGCTCATTAAAGGTAGAAATGGGATAAGTATGTGTTGTTTTGCTTGTGAAGAGGAGAAAATCGTGAATTGAAGAGGGAGAAGAGAGAGAAAATGAAATTAAAAGAGAGAGGAGAAAGGTTTTGAAGAAAGAAGGAAAGGAGAAAAATCAAACTTGTTAAGGTAGGTTAACCATCTTTCCTTCTTGTTTTATTGAAGGAAAAGAGTTAGTGTGGAGAATGGAAAAAAGATTGTGTGAGAAGAAGATGGAGTAGGAGAACCCAATTGATTTTAGGGTTCCTAAACTAGGTCTTGAGTTTTCTAACCTAGATAGGTTATGGGTAGGTTAGATTTGAGTTCAATTTGTGTTTGGTTGAAATTTTTGTAATTTTTGAAGTTTTTGAATTTTATTGAAATGTTGTTTTGAATGAAATATTGGTTATTGTAGGGAATCAAGGAAACCCTAACCAAGAGCAAAAGGAAAGGCAAGCTTGTTTTGCTATTCGTGAGCTAACTAGCTGGCTAATGTATTTATAGTTATTATGTGATTGGGCAAATTCTTGCCTATGTATGGATATGTGATATAAATAAATTGTGTTTTGATCCATGTTATGCCTTGATATTTTCCATGGCATTTTTAATAAATGAAAAGTATGAAAGTATTTGATAAAGTGATTTGAGCATATTTATATGCTTTTGTTTGGGCAAGAGTGGAATCATTATGTTCGTCAGGTGCACGTTGACAAGAGCCTTCTCCCGACTGCCCGCTTATGACATATGGGCTTCAAAAAATAGACTTATTATGTTCATAGGGTAAACTTCGATTTCCTCATTCTGTTTCATGGAACCCTCGAGCCATTTGTTGTGCATTGCATTTTAAATTGTCAAGTATGAAGAATATTGAGTGTTATGTGTTATGAGCTAAATTTGATAAATGTTTATATTGTTTGATCAAAGTATAAATGCTAGAATTGCTAGACATATATATATATATACACATATGCTTGACTTTGGTCGATTGTCAATGGCTATGGATATATTAGTCACTGAGTTGTGTAGCTCACCCCATTACTGCCTCCTTAAGTGCAGAACAAGAAGGTTAGCAATCCTTGCAAGGCATCGAAAGCTCCAAGATATTAGAAGCTTTGTAACTAAGTTAGCTCAATCACATCACTTTTGGACAACTCCATAAGCATATTAAACATTAAGCTTCTCACATATGTTGTAATTGTGTTAAGCTTTTGTTTTAATGTCAATATGTAATTAAAGTTATAAATGAGCTTTCGGTTATTTTGGTAACAGAGTTAGAATTGAAAAGTTCCACAGGTGTATGTGCTTGTCTCTTTGTAGTTATTCATTTCAAAATCCAAGTCTTTTCTAGGTGTAAAAATCGTATGCCATCTTTCGGGCAAATCAGGGTTCAATTGAGGTAAAATTTGTTAAAGTTGTCCACCGCAAGTTGTAGCTTATTCTTCTAGCCTTCCAACGATTTATAGTATGAAATTTTTGGATTTCTAAGCTGAAAGTTAGGGTCTTTGTAAAGGAAGAAGTATCTTCTGTCTTTCCCTTCTTCTGCCTTTTGCTTCTTTTGTGACGACGTCATCTTCTTCTGTGTTTCTTCTATGATGACATCATCTTCTTCTGTGTTTTGTTTCTTCTGTGTTTCTTTTCTTCTTAGTTTTGCTTCTTTTGTGATGACGTCATCTTTTTCTGTGTTTCTCCTATGATGACATCATCTTCTACTGTGTTTTCTTCGTCTGTGTTTTGCTTCTTCTTAGTTTTGTTTCTTCTGTGATGATGTCATATTTTTCTATGTTTCTTCTATGATGACGTCATCTTTTTCTGTGTTTTGCTTCGTCTGTGTTTAGTTTCTTCTTATTTTTGCTTCTTCTGTATTTTTGTATGATGACGTCATCTTCTTTTGTGTTTTGCTTAATCTATGTTTTGCTTCTTCTGTCCTTTGCTTCTTTTATCTTTTGCTTCTTCTGTGTTTTATTTCTTCTGTCTTTTGTTGACGCGTTTTTTTTCTGTGTTTTGCGGACACGTCTTCTTTTGTGTTTTGGTGACGCGTCATCTTCTGTGTTTTATTGACGCATCTTCTTCTGTGTTTTGCTTAAGTGTCTTCTTTTGCTTTTTTGTTTCTTCTTATTTTTGCTTCGTCTGCCTTTTTACTTCTTCTTAGTTTTGCTTCTTCTTAGTTTTGCTTCATCTGCCTTTTTGTTTCTTCTTATTTTTGCTTCGTCTGCCTTTTTGCCTCTTCTTAGTTTTGTTTCTTCCCAGTTTCGCTTCTTCTTAGTTTTGCTTCGTCTACCTTTTGCTTCTTCTATGTTTTGCTCCTTCTGCTTTTCGTGTTTTCTGTGTTTTACTCCTTCTATATTTCGTTGCTTCTGTCTTTTGCTATCTTCTATCTTTTGCTCCTTCTATCTTTTCGCTTCTTTTATACCTATATTTTGTGTTACTGTTTATAAACTTCTTCTGGGTTACTGTTTATCTTATATCTTTTGTTTCATTTTTTATCCTTCAGAAGATGGAATTTGTCTTTGGGGTCTTCATAAAAGTTGTAAACCTTAAAGTCCTCTTTCAAACTATCTAAAGAACACATTAATCTGAGTTCTCTAAAGGAAGTTTTACTAAATGTCTCGAAATAGGCATAGTGTA
Organism: Erythroxylum brevipes; assembly: GCA_027479065.1. Classification (NCBI taxonomy): domain Eukaryota; kingdom Viridiplantae; phylum Streptophyta; class Magnoliopsida; order Malpighiales; family Erythroxylaceae; genus Erythroxylum; species Erythroxylum brevipes. The sequence continues at coordinate 56,039,802 of JANIHY010000210.1, forward strand.
GTTGAGGACAAGTACTGTTTCTGAGTTTGATTCTGAATGCTGGGCTTCGCAAGCGGGGTCTAGCATTGTTTGGTATCAGAGCTAAGGTTTTTCCTAGACTTAGAATGCATAGTAAGATGAAGTGTTATGTTATGTGGTCATGGGTTGTATAGTAAATTGATTGAATTGCATTAAGTGGCGTGCATATTATGCATACATGTAGGAATTAAGAAAAAAATGAAATATAAGCTAAGAGTTAGTATTTGCATTGAAGGAGTAAGATGCCACCTCATAAGGACAAGAGGAGTATTGCAAGGATCGATTACACCTGACTCTCCACTAAAGGAGGAGAGTACTGATGAATCTATAGCCTCAGGGAATGTTGAGGCTTTGGTAGGGCAAGGTAGTGAGCCCGTTCGGTCACAGTCCTAGGAGTCTCCTCTTCCGCAGGAGCAAGTGCCTGCTCCATTGGATCCAAGGATATTTCAGGCATTTGTTCAGGCCTTTGCTCAGACGATGGGCCAGATGCTGCAATCTTCTGTTTCGGTCCCAGTCAAGAAGGGGAAACAGTTCGACAAGCTCAGGAAGTACGGGGTAGTGGATTTCTATAGGATGACAGACCCAGAAGAAGCTAAGACCTGGTTGAGGAAGACCAAGAGGATATTGGATCAGATGGATTGCGAGGATGATGAGAAAGTTGTGTATGTTGCTAGCCTACTTCAGGGGGATGCTCTGCATTGGTGAGAGAGTGTGCCAAGGAGTCAGATGATACCTTCAGCGCTGGCATAGAAGGACTTCTTAACTTCCTATAAGAAGAAGTACCTATCTGAGGTGTATATTCAACAGAAGCAGAGGGAATTTCTGAGTCTCACCCAGAGGGAAATGACAATAAGTGAGTATGAGCATCGGTTTACATAGTGATCCCGATATGCAGCTGAGTTGATGTTGAGTGAGGCGGCCAAGTGTCGAAGATTTGAATTAGGACTGCATCTAGCCATTAGGGAAAAAGTGGTGGTGTAGAAATTTTATGACTTCCAACAGCTAGTTGAGGTAGTTTTGGGGGTTGAAAATATCGAGAACATAAAGAGCATCATAAGCAAAAAGAGAAAAGGAAGAGAACAGTTCAAGAGGGGAGGTTGTACTTCTATGCTTAAGAGGAGTACCAAGACTTTCCCTGTCCAATCTAAGGAGAGGATCAGTGGTGCAAGCAGGCGTAAATCGATTAGTACTTCTACTATTTCTCATCAAGCCTCAACGATGGGAAGCAGTAGAAGGAGAGAAGGGGACAAGTCATCCGTCCTTAAGTGCGACCATTACGGCAAGTTCCATGGAAGGGAATGCTACAAATTGACTGGAGCTTGTTTCAATTGTGGAGAGAATGGGCATATGGCTAGAGAGTGTCCGCGGTATGTAAGAAGAGAGGGAACACAAATGCAGGCTTCGAAGAGAACTGAGGCAATGGGACAAAAGACTACAACTGAAGTGGGCAGCTTTGATGCAGTAAAGAGAGTGAATCCTCTATAAAGACCAAGGGAGCAAGCACTAGCTAGAGTGTTTACAATGACACGGGAGGATGCAGAGACCGCTCTAGAAGTTGTGATGCGTATGATTAAATTATTTGATAATAATGTGATTGTTTTGATTAATCCAGGTTTTACCCACTCCTTTGTTTCATCGGGTAAAACTATGATGGGTAAAGATTTGAGCCCATTGGATATTCCTTTGATGGTGAGTACTCCAATCGACCAATGTATTGTGATTAGTCAAGTTTATAAAGATTGTGAGATACATATTGGTGGGGGACACTTAGTGATGGATTTAATGCCATTGAAGATGGGAGGATTAGATGTGATTTTGGGTATGGATGCTTTAGAGAAGTACAATGCCAACTTAGATTGCAAACAGAAAACAGTGGAGTTTGAGTTGGATGATGGAAGAAAGGTGATGTTCATAGGAGACAGGAAATTTAGCTCATCGAGAATTATTTCGGTGTTGATGGAAGAGAAAATGATGAGAAAAAGGTGTGAGGCATTTTTGACTTATGTGGTAGACATATGAGCAGATAAAGGGAAGTTAGAGGATATGCCAGTAGTCAAGGAATTCTCGAATGTCTTTCTCAAGGAGTTACCAGGACTACCACCATCTAGGGAAATTGAATTTCCCATTGAGCTTCATCCAGGCACAACGCTAATTTCGTTTCCACCTTATAGAATTAAGGACCTATTGGAAGATATGTTGGAGAAAGGTTATATTAGGTCGAGCTTTTCACCTTGGGGAGTGCCGGTTCTTTTTGTAAAGAAGAAAGACAGATCCTTGAGAATGTGTATGGATTATAGGAAGTTTAATCATGTCACCATTATGAACAGATATCCGCTCCCATGCATAGATGATATGTTTGATCAGTTACAGGGGACAAGGGTCTTTTCTAAGATAGATTTGAGATTGGGTTACCAACAGTTGAGGATAAAGGAGTTCGATGTGTCAAAGATTGCTTTTGGAACACGATATGGCAACTTTGAATTTTTTATCATGCCTTTTGAGTTGACAAATGCGCCAGTAGCTTTCATAGATTTGATGAATAGAGTTTTTAGACCTTTCTTAGACCAATTTGTCATTGTCTTTATTGACAATATTTTGGCCTATTCTAAAAGTAATAAGGAACATGAGGAACACTTTAGAATTTCTTTAGAGACATTGAGGAAGAATGAGTTGTATGCTAAATTTGACAAATGTGAGTTTTGGTTAAAAGAAGTGACATTTCTTAGACATGTGATTTCAGAGCAAGGAGTACATGTGGATCCGAGGAAGATAGAAGCGGTTGTGAAATAGAAAGTATCGAGAAATGTAGTTAAAGTAAGAAGTTTCTTTAGATTAACTGGATATTATAGAAGGTTTGTAGAGAGCTTTTCAATAATAGCAACTCCACTTTCCAAATTGACAAGAAAGAATAAGAAATTTGTATGGACAAAGGAATGCCAGAATAGTTTTGAGGAATTGAAGAACAGGCTCACAACCGCATCGATTTTGTCTTTGCCTTCAGGTAGTGAAGGATACACAATGTATAGTGATGCCTCAAGGAAGGGATTAGGCTGTGTGTTGATGTAAGGTGATAAAGTGATTGCTTATGTTTCTAGGCAATTAAAGCCTTATGAGATGAATTATCCTACGCATGATTTGGAGTTAGCGGTCATAGTTTTTGCATTAAAGATTTGGAGACATTATTTGTATGGGGTCACCATTAGGGTGTTTACAGACCATAAGAGTCTTAAATATCTAATGACCCAAGAGGAGTTGAATTTGAGACAAAGAAGATGGTTAGAGCTGTTAAAAGATTATGATTTCATGATAGACTACCATCTAGGGAAAGCTAATGTAGTAGCAGATGCACTGAGTAGAAAGTCCACTATAGCACATGTGGAGATAGTATACCTTCCTTTGTTGACAGAATTAGCCAAATTTAAAGTGACATTGAGAAAAGCCAAATCTGGTTATGTACTAGCTAATTTTAGAGTGAGATAAGTATTAAATAAGAATATTAAGAAATTGCAGGAACAAGATGAGTATTTAAGCAGACTCCGAGAAGAGATTGAAAGTGGTAAACCATCTGAAATGGAGATCAGAGAAGATGGATTGACGGTGGTAGGTAACAAATTATGTATTCCAGACATGTTAAAGTTGAAAGAAGATATTTTAGATGAGGCACACAATGCACCTTACACTATGCACCCACGAAGTACGAGAATGGATAGGGATTTGAAAGAGCGTTTCTGGTGGAAAGGAATGGAGAAAGAAGTTGCAAAATATGTGAAAAGATGCTTAGTGTGTCAGCAGGTTAAAGCTGAACACCAGGCACCTTCAAGCAAATTGAAGCCTCTGCTAATTCACGAATAGAAATGGGAGAAGATTACGATAGATTTTTTGATGGGATTGCCAAGGACTAGTAGGAAGCACGATAAGATATGGGTGATTGTGGATAGGCTAACAAAGTCCACACATTTCTTACCAATTAAGCAGACAAATTCTTTGAATGCTTTGGCTAAGAAATATATCGATGAAATAGTTAGACTTCACGAGATTCCAAAGATAGAGACCCCAGGTTCACCTCTAAATTATGGGAAAGCTTACATGAGATTCTGGGAACCAAGTTGCTTTTTAGTATAGTTTTTCATCCACAAACTGATGGTCAATGAGAAAAGACAATACAGACATTGGAGGCAATCCTAAGGGCTTGTGTTATGGACTTCAAAGGTTCATGGGATGATCATTTGCCTTTCGTCGAATTTGCTTACAACAATTCCTATCACTCAGGAATTCAAATGGCTCCCTATGAAGCCTTATATGATAGGAGGTGCAAAACTCCTATTTATTGGGATGAAGAAGGTGAAAGGAGACTTGTAAGACCTGAGTTTGTGCAAGCCAATATTGATAAGATTAAGTTAGTTAAGCAGAAACTTAAAGCAGCTCAAGATAGAATGAAAAGCTATACAAATTCACATAGAAACAAGATGGAATTCGAGGTGGGAGACAAAGTGTTTCTTAGAGCTTCTCCATGGAAAGGGGTTTTGAGGTTTGGTAAGAAGGGCAAACTCAGTCCGAGATACATATACCTTTATGAGATCACTGAGAAGATTGGGCCTTTAGCCTATAAATTAGCTTTGCCATCGGAGTTATCTAAGATTCACAATGTCTTTTATGTATCAATGCTGAGGAAGTACTTGTCGAACTCTAGACACATAGTTCAACCTTCAGAGGTTCAGTTAAGGGACGATTTGACTTATGAGGAGCAACCAATAGAGATCCTAGATTCAAAGGAAAAGGTTTTGAGGAACAAGACTGTGAAGCTGGTTAAAGTTTTGTGGAGAAACCATTCTACGGAAGATTTCACGTGGGAACCGTTGGAAGCTATGAGGGAGAATTGTTGGACCCCGAAAATTTTTTCTATAAAGTAAGCATGATTTAAAATAACTTTGGAGTTTTGATAGATTTAATTTTGGACCTATACTTATGTCAAGGTTAGTAGGATTTGTTGAATTGGCAAGTGGAAATTAAAGTGATAATATAATA
>JANIHY010000210.1:56143616-56158259 GCA_027479065.1 Erythroxylum brevipes
TGGCCTGTAGGGGACTGATAGACTGGTCTATATTTTGGACTGATTTTATGAATGAAATTTGATAATTATGGTTTTAAATTATAGTGATTTGCATGATGTGGTTTATTTATATTGATGTCATGCGAGTGTTTAGTGATCGTTTGCGATCGTAGCACTTCCGAACTGTGGGATATGTGTCGGAACGACCCAATGGCGTCCCGGTGTGTACCCTACGGTGAGGGGGCGCTACACTCATAAATCAAGAACAAAATCCTATAAGATTTAACCTGAGTAATTCAGTTAGAGACCTTAGGGTTAGTTGTTAATACACTCAGGATCAACTATTAACATACCATAAAAGTCTCCATAGTCTAATAAATCATCAAATAATTACATAAGAAAAGGTCAATTTGTTAAGGTTTAAGGGGATTCGAAACCTAGATACTAATTACTCGATATCGATAATTTCCTAATGCATCTTAGATTCTATATTCAATTTCGTCACTTTTTTATTTTATATGCTTAGTTTTATTTTCTTTATTAAAAACTAAATTCAATCTTTAGGTTAGATAATAGGGAAAGGGCAATTACTAGTATTCATCCTCTTTGTGGGATCGACCCATACTTGCTGATACTACCTATAACTATGTTGTGCACTTACGGTTACTACAATATTGATTAACTCAAAAAATAAACCAATCAATTATATTTTTCCAAAGTATAATTATTATCATATAACTCATTCTTAATACATTCTTCATCTCTTTCTACGACAAAATTGGCTTTTACTTCATTTGCTTCTAGTATATTGCGATTAATAACTCTCCTATCGAATGATGATATCTGCATCTTCTATTTCAAGGGTTAGATTATATAGCTTCGATTCAACCTCTTGATACATATCATCACCATCTTCACCCATTGGACCATTTTCCTTCTCACAAAAATCAAAAAGATTTTGGTGTTGAAACTTTTGAACAATAAAGTGTTATTGAGATATAATACTTGTTTCACTTGACTTGTTAGCACAAATGGTTCATTATCGTACAATATATTACTAACATTGATGCTAGTAATATTGTCATTCACTTTTATGTTAATCCTTTTGCCACTAAAATTAAACCATTTGTAATTAAATATAATAACCTATTTATCCTTAATGTAATACAACTTTATTATTTCTGAGATGACACCATAGAAGTCCATAAAATCACCATTATATGGTCCCTCAATAACAACCCCACAATTTTGGCTTCTAAATCGACTGTCATAACTTTTTATATGAAATCTAACTCCATTAACAACGCCATCTTCATTTTTTTCCCACAAATATGAGGCCCACATGCCAAAGCATATAATGTTGTCATTGCCTCTGGCAATTTACAATTGTGTAACTATATCATCTATAGAAAAAAATATAATTAAAAGTTAATCTCACTAACAATTTTCATTTGTTCATACTATTCCATAAATAACTTACTCGAGTCTTAAACTATGATGGAAAGTTTACCTTATGTCTTCCTTCAACATTTGCTTCTAATCTCAACTTTGTGATATCTATTTAAAAAGGTAAATTAATGTTAGAAAATATAGGTTGAATGCTAAATTTAAATATAAAATAATGAATGAGAAGTAATTTACATAATACATATATAAATCGACTTCCTCACAATTGTTTAAAATATACCAATGGTTAATTTCAAGTTCGTCTTTAGTTAACTCCACGTTTTCCTTTTCCAAGCCGTTGTACTTTTTGGGGGAAATTTGACAAGCCACCATCTTGATCAAAATCCAAGTTATCTTTTTCTTTACTAAGTCTTGTCTCCATATCATTTAAGTATATAGAACAAAATGTTAAACACTTATTCTATAAATAAACCTCTATAATAGAGCCTTTAGGTTAAGCTCTATTATGCATATAGCACTTAAAAGAGCCTAAAAACCTAAACAAAATATAAACATTAGCAACTAAATAAATTTCATGAAGTTAATATAAATTACCTTTCAATCAGGAACATCCATTGAAATTGAATTGGTCTGTAAAGTTTTGCCTCCTATAGTAAGTGAATTGCCAAATACTCATAACTTTTAATAACTTCTTAAAATTATCTTTAATAATTATACCAAATGTATTAGGCAAACTAGTATCATTCATATTCTCCATATAATTCCCCAAATCCTCTATCATCTCTCCAATCCCACCATTTACTTCGTCATTAATATTACTATTATCTACATCATTATTCTTACCACCACCATCATCACCTATATCAATATTTCTAGCATTACTTGCTTCAAAACAATCACCATGATAAATCCATAGAGAATAAAATTTATCTATGCCTTAGATTAGCAAGTGATTATAAACCATATCTTGACTTTGAATGTTGAAATTTAAGCAATCTATGCATGGACAACGAATTTCACATTCTAAATCCTTTTGATCTTTTACAAATTTTATGAAACTCGTCACTCTTTTAAGTATTAAATGAACCATTTCTGATGAGACATCCGACTTTTTATTTATATAGCTGTAAAATTAAAAGTAAATTACTAAATTACTAAATGCATTTAATTTGTAAATAATCATAAATTAATTTAAGTTGACATACCAACTTTAAATTTTACCAAATAATGCAATTAAACATGCTAAGAATAGGAAGCATGGACCCATATCAAAAGCCACATGTACAAGTAGTGATTTTTAAATATACCTCCAAATTCTGAAGCAAAAATTGTAAGATTTGATTCGAAGTGTGCTATTGCTGTTATGAGCTTCAACACCTCCTATTTGACTACATTTGTAATTAAAGTATTGACATCATCATTCCTAACAAGTATATTAGAGAACTCTTAAGAAAGAATTAATTAAAAACATAACTATTTCAATCCCACCAAATTAGTGTGCTCGAATAGTAAGAAAATTTGAATACTTTCTTATCTACAAAATTTTAAATTTCGATGAAGAATATATTTAGCTCAAATGAATTTTTAGTAAAGTGGAGTTAAAAAATGGAAGATGTAGTGAGTATTTTTTAATTCTTTCTTTCACTTTGTGCTCTAAACATGCTTGTTATGAATATACATTCTACATGATGCCTTTAAAGCTTTAAGATTTATCTTTAACCAGTGTTGGCAAATTGATGGGTGCTTAATTGATTATGAAATTTTTCCATAACACTTAGCAATTATTGACATGAATTTGCTTAAGATACTTACTTTGATCATATTTGATTTTAGGCATAATTCGAAAGCAAATAAGTTAAAGTGAGTCGAAAGCTCTATATTTTGGCCATTCTTTAAAGATTAATTTTCACTTGTCTTCATGGAGCAAGAAGAAGAAAATTTAAAGACAAAAAAAAAAATCAATGCATAACTGTGAGCAATCACTTATGGCTGTGCATGGAAATTTCATATGACAACCAATGCATCATGAATTTAGTCGCTGGATAGTTGAACAAAAATGGTGGTGCTTCATAGTGATGCAGGATCTAAACACAACGCAGCAAGTGGAAGCATGGAGAGAAAACGACAACACAGTAGTAGGAGAAGAAGAGCAAAATGTGCCAACAACCAAAACAAAGGAATAAAGACACACAACCAAGGAAGGAGTACAAAACGTAGCACAACACTATTAAAGAAAAGAAGAACAAAATGCAAAAGAGGCAGGAGTGAAACGCAAAAATAGGAACGGGGGTTTTAAAGAAGTAAACAGTGAAAGAAGACCATAAAACTAATTAGATAAATAGAAAAGTAGCGTAGGAGGCGTTTTAGAGAAGAGAATATCGACTGAAGCAAAATAGAGAATAATTAGGTGTTTTGGGCTGAATTAAGGGAGAACAAAGATTGAGGTAAGCTCTCCACCATGAGGAGACCTATGGACGGGTACCTTCCAGACGCCAATTCAGAGGCAACATCGATGTCAATGACCCGGTTAAGCACTCTTTCTTTGTTTTAATTGTTTCTTTCTCTCTTTAGAAATTGATTGTGTTATCCTATGTGGATTGATTTGGGCTATGGATAATTGTATTCTTGTTATTGTTCATTTATTTGTGTGTGAACTCATTGGCTATTATGAAAAGATGTTTTTAATGCGTTCATTGAATCGTTTATTTGCGAACTCATTGCTAGAATTTTGATATAATTTTGTAATTGTTATGTTGAAATTCATGTGTAGTGATTAATGATTCGTAATCATTAGAGACAACATAACCTAGGTTAAATGATGCATTGTATGTTGTTATTACCTTGATTAATTATTTATCTTAATTCGTAATGCTACTATCCAATTAAATCTAGAGATCGTATCCTAGGTTATTTCGTAGTTAGGCTTAATTAACGATCATATCTTGATTAAACACTACCCAAGGGAAAATTCAAGTTAATTATTAACCTACGATTAATATTTGCTAGGAGAGGTTTAAGAGTAACAAATCAATGAGATATGTTTAATTAGGGTATAGGCCAAGATTGGACCAAAGAACTGGGTCCCTATCGAACTCCACACTTTTATCATTTTTTGCATGTTTTCTTTAATTTTTTATTATTCTAGTTTCATTTTATTCTCTTTTTTCTAAAACCAAAACCCTTTAAACCTAAATATCAAATAATTTCATTTTAACAATTTTACACACTCTCTCTATGGGATCTACCTAGACTCACCACTACTATAGTCGTAGTCTAGTTTTTATTTTAACTAGCATTACGACGCATTGTCAATCTTGTTGACTGAAGTGAATCATTCGTTAGTATACGATATATAAAATGCACAAGAAGGGGGGTTTGAATTGTGTATTCGAATTTTTAATACAATCCCCTTTAAAAATTTTCTTTCTCAAAATGATTGACAAACAATATTATGAAGTATTTATATTAGCAATAGAAACAAGAGTTGAGAGTGAGAATCGACACAACAATTTTGTACTAGTTCACCCCAAACTGTAGGCTACGTCCAGTCCTCAAAATCCCTTTTGAGATTTCACTATACTGTATAAAAGTACAAGTATTCTTTTCACCGAGCCTCTTCAGGTCTCTCACAACAAGTATTCTTTTTCTCACTTAGCCCTTTAGGCTCTCAGCTTTTCTTCTTTCTTACAGTAACTCTCGTATTTCGCACAAATATAGTATTTAGCTTTTGAAAATCACTAACAAAATCACTAACTTTTTCAGTCTTTGACTTCGACTCATATTTATAGTCTTCGTCTTCAACTACTTCTTAATAACTACTTCTTTCTTCTTGATTCTTGATCTTTAAAGAAACAGTTATTCAGTTGAGTTCTATAACTAAATCAAACTGATTTTTTTCTTCATCTTCGATTCTTTTGTCTCATTTTCGGCTTCACTTCATCTCATTTTGCTTCCGTCTCATTTTCGTTTCAGTCTCATTTTGCTTCCGTCTCATTTTGTTTCCGTCTCATTTTTGTTTCTGTCTCATTTTCTGCTTCCGTCTCATTTTCTTTCGTCTCATTTACCTCCGTCTCTTTTTGCTTCCGACCCATTTTTTTTACTTCCGTCTCATTTTTTTGCTTCTGTCTCATTTTCTTATGTCTCATTTTTTCCGTCTCATTTTTCTTCCTTCATCATTATTTGGTTTTCATCAAAATTAATCGTAAAGTCATTTTGACTTAACAATCTCCTTCTTTTTATGATAACAAATAATCCTAGAAAAATCATTTTCTTATCTTTCTTCTTCTGTTCTGTTCTTCTTTTTTTCTCTTGTTCTGTTCTCCCCCCTATTTTTGTCATTTCTTCTTCTTCTTCTCCTTTCTCCCCCTATTTGTTATTGATCAAAAAGATCATGGGCACAGATGCTTCATAACTTCATAAAACATTTCTCTCATCTCAATGTGAAGTGACTTACTATCTTGTCGAATATCCTCTACTTCTTTATGCATGTCACCCATAGAAACACACAGATAATCAACTTTCTCTTCAATATCTTCATCAGGCTTCTGGTATACGACTTCAAAACCAACAATCGTAGTATATGCATTTGAAGATATAACATCTGGTTCAATTATTGTAAGGGTAGGAGGTTGAACAGATATGTTAGGTTCTAGAAGATCAAGATCACCAGGACCAGTTAATCGTAGAACTTGTCTTCCCAATAGGTTAGAACATCACCAAATGAAGACACAGTTGATAAAGGTCTAACGTGCATAATGAGATGCACAAGGGACTCTACTGCGTAGCTTCGATCTCCAACCTTAATAGATCTGTACCGTCCTTCTGAAAGTCTTCCACCTATCTGAAAAGAATTTTCAGTGGTTTCCTGACCACAATTGCTTCCTGACGCTGTTGAAATGAAGTAGGAAGCATAAGTTCCAGTCTGCTGGACTACATGGCACGCTTCATCAATGTTTCTCACTTCAGCTTCAATTTGTTCTTCTGTCAGATCATTTATTATTTCAGGATACAGTTTCTTCTTCCCTTTTTCCTCATCAAGGTTGAATATTAAGCACAACCTTGATCACAGTTTTCCTTGTGATTGGGAAAATAATGTACTTCTGCTTTGTCATCTGTGTGCGGTATGGTCTGGTTCCTTCATCCTTCAAAACATCATATATACTTTTCTCGTCTTCACTCAACAGATGCACTGTACTACTATTTACCAAAATGGGTTGAAATTGTGCCTTGACTGACCTTTTTGGGATCTCTCTGATTATTATAGAGTTGCTACTCCTGACATGTTGAATTTTTTCAAAAATATTGACTCTCAAATCTTCTTTTCTTACCAATCGAGAAGTATTGACCTGTACTGGACTGCGTTCAACTATCTTCTTCTTCTTTTGAACAACAGTAGGAGTGCTCTTTTTCGTACTGATTTTTTGTTTTTTATTCTCCTTAATCAATCTGGAAGTCTGCTGAGGTTGAGGTTTTACTTTCTCAAACTTCAATTTCTTCCTAATTTTAGTCACTTTAGCCAATTGTGGTGATTCTTCTCTCAAAATTGAAACTAAGGACCTGGTTGCCTGAGATGTTATCTTCTCAGAGTTTCTACCCTGAATCAACTTTTTCCTTTTCTTTTCTTCTTGTTGACGTAGGGTTCGAACTCTAGGCTATCTTTTTGCTTGCTTCGGCTTCTCCAAAAATAGCATATACCCTTTTCTTTTCAGGGTCACTGTCTCCTTTTTTTGCACCTGGCTTCCTTTTTTAAGAGATATCGTCTTTCCCTTTGTTTTTCCTGATGATTCCTTTTCTCCTTTTGCAGATATTCTCTCAACAGATTGAGATTTTGATTTTGTTGAGGGAGATTCTCTTTTTGCACGCTCCCCCTTAATCTTGGCTTTCATCTTAGAATCTGCTTCTACTCTCTCCAGATACTTCAAGCCCATTTTACCAATTGTTGCAAAATTGATGACACTTTTGATATTCATCTTTATCATGTTTCCCCATTCCAATGTACTCCAGAGTCTCTGAATATCCTTGTTAGTATCATTTCGTATGGTAGAGCAGTCGAGTATTTCTTAGACTTTACCATATAATGAAAGATAAGGAATGGTAGGTTGATAGGCTGACGATTTAGTAAATGAAATAAGCATTGTTCATCTAGCGTTGTTACCAAATGCCTTGATCCTGTTCTCGGTAGTACACAATGAAAAAGAAGTGAGTGTAATACCCTAGCCTTTGGAATAAGATTTGATGCCTTCTTTTCCCTTAGATCATTGCCTTTATATAACTGCAAATTGATCTGGGTTTCCTTCATACAGGCTTGTGTCATCCATCTAGCTTTTCTTGTGAGCTTCTCTCCTTTAAATGGACACTCCGTGACCTTCTCAATCATCTTAATAGTCACAATAATCGGCAAGTTATCCACTGAAGATACAAGCGTATCGGCTATCAAATCCATATTCTTCCAGAAATCATAAACTTCGTTCATGTAGACTGTCTCTTGAATTTGAAAGAAGTTCCTCCATCCGGCTGCTACAATCTCTGGTTCAATATCCATGTTGTCCTACTTCAAGGATTCAAAGTTAACAAGTCTTCCACTCGTCATGGCTGTCTCCATTTCTTGTGGTTAACAACGAACTAAAAACAGAGAAGTTTTTCAAAGAAGTGAAGTCAATTTGTAAGGTTAAGAGTGTGAGCAAGAAAAGTTTGAAATCCAAATAGAGTAATGAAAGGTTTTTGTTGAGGGTTCTTCAAGGGTTGGTTGTCAGAATATATCATGAGTGTTCTAGAATAGGTGATGTTCTCAAGGCTGTGAGAAACCTTCCCTCCAAAACTTTCTTCTAATGGATGTTATTAGCTGTAACTCATAGCTACGATTACCGTTAACTCTTCCAACCTTTTCATTTGGGTCATGACTTGTCAGACGGTTGATTACTTAACATCACCATGTTAAGATTTCGTCTGATTTCTCTGATTCTTTCTTCACTTAATGGCTTAGTAAAGATGTCTACCCAATGATGGTTCGTCTTAACAAATTGAAGACTCATGATCTTCCTCTGAACGTAGTCTCGTAGAAAATGGTGTCTGACTTTGATATGTTTAACTCTCGAATGTTGTATGGGATTCTTTGACAGATTGATGGCACTTGTGTTGTCACAGTAGATTGGGATTTTTTCTTCTTGTACTGCGTAATAAGTGATTTACTTCAATTCTATGGTCCACCACCTACATGAGATGTTTGGTGTGAGGACTAGGTCTGCAAGACTAAAAGCTATCCAAACCATTCATAATCTCAGATAAAAATCTGGAGAACCGCTTCGAGATTACATGATGAAGGTAATCTCTATGGTCACTGAGGCTGAGATGCTTAGGACGAACATGGATGTGGATACACAAATGATTATGATCTTCAATAGTTTAAACTCTTCCTTTCAGTAGTTTAAGTTAGACTGTGTGCTCAACAGAAAAGATTACACCTTAAGTAAGTTAGTGAATACCATCCAGAGTATGGAGGAGATATTGAATATCAAGGCTCATGAGTCTGAAACTAATGTAGCATCTTCTTCTAAGCCCAAGGGTAAGGGAAAGCAAAAGAAGAAGGGTCCAATAAAAAAGAAGGCCCAAACAGGGGCCAAAGCCCAACCTATGAAAAAGAAGGCTAAAGAGAACACTAAGGGAAAGTGTTTCCACTATGATGAGATGGGCTACTGGAAAAGTGTAGGAAAATCCCGGGGTGTCCATCACATGGACACAGTGTAGAAAACTAAACTTTTTTGTTCCGGGAAGTTCCCGAAAGCCAGGATCCATGTGTAAGTATAATCAGTCAAACCATAACAACCAAAGGAGATCGTCTCTAACGGTATCCACGCAGAGGCCGGAGAACCTAACCAGGACCTTTTAAATTTTAATATGTGTCTATTCTTAATCATTATTTTAAAGATGTAATCTATCTCATTTTTTAAATTAAAAATTCTTAAAATAATTAGTATTATAACATGAATTACTCTTTTAGACATGTGAATCGGATAATTTTATGTTTACAGAAAGGACAAATCCAGTGGACAAGAGTAATCAATTGTATGTAACCTTGTCTCTACACGAGTAATCCTAACAATTATTATTCATCCCACGAGGTCGTAGTCATATCACCGAAAGAGCAATAAATATGCTGACTGATTTGTTACTCAGGTCGATCATGGTGATATTGATGTCAATTATTTTCTTATTTTATTATTTCATTTTTAGGGTGTTATAATTTTCTTTTAGAGGATCAATTGAGGCGCTGTTTATTCCGATTAATTAATATTTGGTATACTTTTTTTTCTTTATGCAAAAATAAATAATAATAACGTAAGAAATGATGTAGAAACATACCGCCGTCATGGATTGGACCATTTCAAAGTACTGGCTAGTCGATTTAAGTGACATCGTCATTAATTTGCTCAGATGCATCATTTGAAGTTGCAGTTGGAAGCAAATTACAGATTTTGAGATCAGCGGTCAGCCACTCTGAACTAATATTCTTATCTGTAGTATGTAAGAATGGGTCTCAACTCAACTACTTTTTTGGTATCATAAGAATTTACATCATCCCCAAAACTACCCTCACATATTGACAAGGTAAAACCGCAAGTCAAGTTCAGGTTAATCCAACACCATTTCCAGTTGAGATTATTTACAGATTGGCAGGAGGAGCAGGGGGGGCTCGTGACCCGAATCAACACTTTTTCTTTTTTTAACATACGACCTCAGTCAATTTGATATAATATAACCTTACATGGAGTTAGAATTTGGTTGAATCAAGTTCTGAACAATTTTGATTAAAATTGATTAATACCAAAAAAATTATATTTTTATTACTAATATTAAGTAAATAATTGAATTAATTATATTTTATTAAATAAAATAATCGAAATTTTATTTGGAAAATAAAATTTTTCATATATATTAATTATTAAAACTAAATTTGTATTAAATTAATGTACTTTTAAGGTATTTAAATTTAAAATATCTTTAATAAATGATTATGATATTTGATTTTGCAAAAATATAAATTTAAATAAATTATAAAATAAAATAAATTGATTAATTGTATTAGTCATAATTCTTAATTAATATTAAATAATATATATTTATTTAATGTGAAAAAGGAAAACAAATTGAAGTAAAAACAAAAATGAGACGAAAAAATTAAAGACGAAGAACCAAATCAGTTTGAGTTAGTTACAGAACTCAACTGAATAACCATTTATTTAAAGATTAAGAAACAAGAAGAAATAAGCAGTTATCAAGAAGTAGTTGAAGACGAAGATTATAAATATAAGTTGAAGTCGAAGACTGAAAAAGTTAGTGATTTTTAAAAGCTAAACAATGTATTTATGCAAAACACGAGAGCTATATTTTCTGTAACAAAGCTCGCAATATCTTTCTGTAAGAAAGAAGAAAAGCTGAGAGCCTAAAGAGGCTAAGTGAGAAAAGAATACTTGTTGTAAGAGACTCAAAGAGGCTCGATGAAAAGAATACTTGTTTTTTTGTGAAGTAAAGTGAAATCTCAGAAGGGATTATGAGGACTGGACGTAGCCCACAGTTTGGGATGAACCAGTATAAAATTGCTTTGTCGATTCTCATTTTTAACTCTTAACTCTTGTTTCTATTGTTGATGCAAATACTTCATAATACTGTTTTTCAAATCGTTTTGAGAAAGCAATTTTTTTATAAAGGGATTATACAAAAAATTGAATACACAATTCAACCCCCCTTTTCTTGTGCATTTTGTATATCGTATACTAACGTGTGATTCACTTCAAGAGGCTGTCTGGCACACTGTGAGATTGTGTGCACTGCACGCTCCCCACAGTTAATGGAGAACATTGACTAGCGCGTGCAATGCATGCACTACTCATGTCTTCTCATATGTGTTTCGAGACATTCATACGTGTTCCGAGACATGGATGCGTGTCTCACAAATGCCCATCGAACATTTACACATTCTCTAATTGTCTCTATGTCTCTAACCATCACCTCCCATTTGCTCATTTCTCGCCGCTACTTCTTGTCGTCGATTAGTCTCCACCTTCGCTTCATCGTCACCTTGTCTGTTGTGTTATCTATGGGTGTTAATCGCCTATACTTCACCTGCAGTGATGCCAATTCGTGGCGTCGTCACTTACCCATCACCAACGGCATTTTGTTGTTAGTAAGAGACTTCACCAGTGGCTTATTTATAGGTGTTAAACGCCGTTCTTCATTAGTGGCGATGCTAGGTTTTGAACCATCACCAACGGCGACCATTGCTGGTGATTTTCTAAAGCACAAAACTCATGGGTAGTAAAAGTAAGGATTTCAACACATGGGGAGCAACAAATCTCTAGAAAAAGAGACGTAATAGGGAGCAGACATCGAAGCAACTAATTGTGCAAAGCAAAACAATTGTAACACATATAAACGCATAATTATGTATTTGTTTTTAGAATCATGTATATGCATAAACAAATTTTTGAGATGCACAAGGGAGAATAAACTCAAACAACAGTTAGTAAATTTCCATAATGCAAGATCAAGGTGCATTTGCAAAATAAAAAAGTTTCGAGATTAGTAAAATTTTAAACCTTAATTTTTTTATCAAATCAATAATAATCAAATGAATTTAATCAAATTATAGAATTCAAACTGTTGAAAAATCGGGTCAAGATTCGATCTTGACCACAGCAGAATAATTGTGAAACTTTTTCAAAAATTGATTTCTTAAAAACCAAGATCTCTTTAATTCTATAAAATGATTAACACATAAAGCATAACAAATCATGAATCGTAATTCATACCTTATTCTGAAGCTTGATCTTTTATCTTATTGTATTCTTCAAATAGTTTTCAAAATTGATCCGTCTCAAACACCAAAATTACACAAGTGTCTTACCTCTAATGGTATCTACAAAATGGATTGAGAGAACTCTGTTACACTTACAAAGAGGGTTAAGCAAGAAGTGCTAGCTTCATAGAGCTTAAGGATATTTATAATAAGCTTTGGACATTTTAGTAATTTAATTGAAATTGAAATTTAATTATAATTTCAATTAATTATAATTAAAAATAATTCTAATTAAATACCAATTATGCCCATATAAGATCCAACATCTCATATTGATCCTTATTAATTAAATATCTCATATTTAATCATAAAGTTTCTCAAACTTTATAATCAAGTCCAACTTGGTTAAAATAACTTTGCTCTTTTTAACCCATTCTATATGTGAGAGCCATTAGGTTCCTAAATATGTTGGCAATTATTATGAATTATAATTCTAAATCATAATTCGAATTAGATAAATTAAATCTCCTTTTAATTTATCTTTAATTCTTCAATTAAACAATTTATATTAATAGATTAAAATTGATATCTATTAATGCATCACGAACAACCAAATATTTAAGAATGTCAAAGTAGTTTTGACTAACCTTTCCATGTATGATTGTTTCATATAATTCAATTCTTTCAACATACAATGTTTTGATTAGACATAAAGAATGAAATTAATATCTACTATATTTAGAGTCTAATCATATTAGTTCTATACTATTAGCTATCAATTCAAGTAATGACATTTGTAAACTATTTGCAAAATGTCGTTCTACCTTATCTAAGGATTTTTCGAATTAATACTAATCAAGAATAATAGAACATTCTTCCTAATTTCTTTAGGGTGATAAATCCTATCTGGATCACATAACTACCTCTATATAGATTATGCTATGTCTAATGACTACCGATTGACCGATAGGTTATAAGTAGTATCAAAATATAGCAATACCCATGCAAGATAACTTTAGTGTCCTTAAGTCAAAGGATCACTTATACAATCATCATAATGAGAATTCCATAGATATATAAGTAATGTTCTAAGTGGATTTCTCATATTGGATTTGAAGGTGATAATTAAGCTAAAGTTAAAGATGATAATGAAGTTGACGGAGTATATAATACATTTGATGTTTTAATTCCAAATAGCCACTAACCAATGAAGATTGATTCTAGTGAATATGAAAGTTTTATTGATAGTGATGAGTAACATAGTGAAGAGGAGCCTAAGTAGCCAATTAGAAGACATAGAACAAATGGTAGACATAACTAGGCGGTTGGAAACTATGTATAAAGTTTGGCAATGTTAAAGATTTCAAAGATGTTATGTTGATTATTTAATAACAATAAGGTTTAATGTCGAATGGAAAAGAATGAATATAAGAATATGATAATTGGATGCATTGAAGGAAGTAAGTAAAAATTTTATTTAGCCTCTTATAATAAAGACAAAGTTTATGAAATCAAGACATATACGTCTAAACATATATGTATCACAATAAATAAGCCTAATATCAACAAATTTTCTAACTAGACACTTTTAAGACAAAATTTTAGAAAACCTAGCATTGCCACTATAAATATGATTAAGGAATGTATGGAAAAGTTAAACATGCTTTTGAAATCTACTATATGCAAGGATGCTAAGAGGAAGTTAAGGAAGGAGAAAGCCTTAGACTATACTTATGGATATTCTAAGCTACAAGGTCATATCCAAAAATTAAAACATATAATCCCTATTTAATAATGAAACTAAAATTTCAAGGAATAAAAAAACCTTAATATTATAATTCAAGAGGTTATACGTTTGTTTTGTAGCTATAACATAAGGATGAAGGCACTAGAGACCTATATTTGGGATGGATGGTTGTTTCTTAAAGATTGAATTTTAAGGGTAACTAATTATTACAGTTGGAAGGATGGAGATGGAGGCATATATCCTATAATGTGAGCAATTATTAAAGTTGAAAAAACCGATTCATAGATTAGTTCATGTCACACATATTAGTTGAATTAGAGTTAGAACATAGAGATGGAGTCATACTATCATTTAAGATGTAAAAGGTGTATAAATATAAAATTGTGTTATTTGTTATATGATGAGTTATTATATTATGTTATTTGACTTTTGTTTTATGATTTGCATATCCACGGATTAATAAAATATGTTGAGGAGATGCTTTTAAATGCATGTCGCATAATGTGCACCAGATATATTTGCTATAATTAGTGTAAAAAATGGAGTAATAAAGATTTGAGGTGATAATTTTGAGAATTATATGGTCTATATGTATCGAAGACTTCAGTAAGCAATTAAAAAAATATGACAAAATTAGTCTTAGGTGTAACATCCCATCTCCGATGGGAAGGGTCTTATCATAAATTGGGACGGGTTAGGAGTATTGAATTATATCTCG
>JANIHY010000210.1:56451558-56462149 GCA_027479065.1 Erythroxylum brevipes
AAGGTTAATTTTGGAAGAAAAGTTATAAATATGCATACAAAGTTAAAAATGACACTTATTTTGAATAATTAAAATGTTTCTAAAACAACACTTATTATAAATCGGAAGAAGTAATTCGTGACTGAAGAGATAACTTTCTCATTATTAGTCGCTTTAATGAACAAGCTTTTTGATTGATATCAAAAGGCCATGTTACGTTAATTAATGATGTAGTTGTATTAATATTAATATTCTATGATTATTAGAGAGTAAAAGTTTCCTAGATCTAAAATTGATGACAGTTTTGGTGATATTAATGTTTTGAATTGAATTTTGCAAGATTGAAGGTGTGATAATGAGTGGTCAGGATCATCGTAGTGTTATTAGGTTTTTATTGTTTTTGCATATTTTTAACAACTTAGTCAGCTTGAATATAGAACTGCCTGATCTGTATGATTTTCATTTAATCAATTTTATTTTGGTGTTTAATTAAAAAACTAGCACATATAGGATAATGTATACTAAACAAAATATTATTTATAAGTATGTTAAACCCAGCCATCCTAAGATGCAGCATCATGTCATATTTTTCTAAAAAGTATTTATTGCATAGGAAATACATCGAAAGCACACCACAAATACTACTAATAAAATATGCTTTTTAGAAAAACAAGTCTCAAATGCCCAGCTGGGTTTGTAGATGGTGAAGTGTCTTAGCCGAGTCTCTAAGCTTCTCTGCCTCCTCATCCGTCAAATGCACATTTGTCACTCCTAAGACTCCACCTCTACCTA
Source organism: Erythroxylum brevipes (assembly GCA_027479065.1). NCBI lineage: Eukaryota > Viridiplantae > Streptophyta > Magnoliopsida > Malpighiales > Erythroxylaceae > Erythroxylum > Erythroxylum brevipes. The sequence goes on from JANIHY010000210.1 coordinate 56,452,330, forward strand.
GCTGCGCAGGCAAACTAAGGAACACATCCCCATCCTCAATGTCATAGAACCCTCTCGCGAGCACTGAAACAGGGTGGATCTTCCTCTGGTCTCGCAGTATGGACCTAGCCAAACTAGCGGCCGAGTACCCTATAGCCCAGGATGTGTAGCCTTTGAGATTAATCACTTCGTATGCACTCTCCACCACCGCTCTGTGGATGTTCTCAAGTGTCTCCTTCTCATATGGAATCTGCTCTCTTTCTAAGAAGCTCAGTATCGGAACTCCCCCAACACTTATACTAGACCATAATGCCACCGAGCTATCTCCATGTTCGCCAACTATGTAAGCCTTGAGAAATTTCCAGAAACCACATTAGTTTCAACTTTACAAAGTAATTATCTATATACAATGTTGCTCGAACATATCAGTATGTTCTATTTTTAAAGAGACAAACTCAAGCGACAATCTCACCTGCACGTCCTGGGCGTTAACGTCAAGATGATCCGCGATCAAGAACCGAAACCTGGAGCTGTCCAAGTTCGTGCCCGACCCGATGACCCGATGAGGAGAAAACCCAGAAAGCTTCCACGAGACGTAAGTCAAGATATCGACTGGATTAGAAACGATCAAAAGAACGGTATCAGGCGAGTGCCTTGCAAGCGGAGGTATGATGCTCTCAAACAGAGTCACATTCCTCTGCAACAAGTTCAACCTAGACTCTCCCGGAATCTGACGAGCGCCGGCGGTGACGATGCAGAGATCGGAGCCTGTGGTGACAGAGTAGTCGGTAGAGGCGAGGATTTTAGTGCGAGGGAGGAAAGCAGCGGCGTGCTGGAGGTCGAGCATCTCGCCACGGAGTTTGTCGGGCTTAGCATCGACGAGGGCGAGGACGTCGACCAAGTCTTGGGTGAGGATGGTCTGGGCAATGGCCATGCCTACGTTGCCGGCGCCGATGACGGAGATTTTGGTGTTGCGCCTGGAAGGAGAAGAAGGGGCCGTACTGTTGATGGAGCGGAAAAAGGACTGGGCAAGGTCTAGACCCCCAGGGCCTAGAGTTGAACCGGAAGTACTCTTATGCATTGTTAGTCAAGAAGTGGAAGGTTTAGATCTTTAGAATTGGTGCGGAGGGGTGGGGGGTTTTATGGAAGTAGCTTTTCAACGGTCAACATTTCTGGAAGGTATGTTGGTTAACATAATCCACGCGGTTTGCGGTGATTGCAGGATGAGCACCGTACTTTTCCTTACGGAATGAAGAGGTTCAGTTCAAAAGGCCTAAGCTGTGGGCGGCTGTTTCCGGTTTAGGGTTTAAATTTCCAAACGAGGCAGCCAGTCATAGCAATTCAATAATAGCTTATAGCTTTGGTTAAGATTTTAGCGATGCCTAGGCGTTTAGTCAATTTTCACAAATGACTTCCAAAAAGTCCATTAGCTGATCTTTATAAACCAACGAGGTCCAAGTCTCTGCGTTTGAATTTTAGCCTTTTAATTCTCTTTTCTCCATTTCTTTGCCTGCACTCCACGCCACACATATTTGTTTCCGATGCATCGAATGGGTCAAGCAGTCCATACCAAACATTTAGGCCCGGATCAGATGGACTGACCACATTTGGCCCGCAAGCGTTGATGGTGATGGAGCGTACCAGTTAGTGCAATACTGAACCAAAAGCACGGACACCAACCGTCGAATCCAAGCAAAATGGAAGCGGAGCTGGAGCGGGTCCAAACCCGAATCCTCAACCGGATATTCAGCCTCGAGCTCTGTCTGTCTCTGCCTCCGGGCTCCGCTCCTCGTCGCCGTGACACCAACACCGAAGCTCGACTCTCTCATATTCTGAGGTCTAACGGAGTTTCTGATTTTGCCTTCAAAACTGTTGCCTCCGATTACTACGATTGTCCTCTCGAGTCCCGTCGCCACATTCTTCACGCTGCCTCCATTCATCACCTCTGCAAAAGCATGGTCTTGGTGGGCCATCTTTAACTGTGATTACTTTTCGGTCATTATTCTAATTATTGTAAACATAGCATAGCCAACAACTGCTTAGTTATTAACGAACATCATAAGATTGTTTAAAAGGCATGATATTTTTGTGAATGAGGTTGATTTGTTGTCACCAGGTTAATACTCAGGCGCCGTCCTATGTTATTGACTGTAGCGACCGCAGTAACTCAAAGTATTATGTTGTCGTTATACAGGTAACAGTGCAGACTTTTGTTATAATGTATTGTCTTTTGACATGATTCATATGTCTGATCCTGATACAGGCATTTCTGCTTTGCCGCAGTACACTGCTCGATTCAATGCTGAAGCTGTTAAAAACTATCTGTATGCTCTCAACAATGGCAAGATAGCCAAAAAGAAATTCAATTGTAAGCATCCACTTTTTTATTTTGAAAATCAATTACCTCAGCTGCGTACAGTCTTTGGTATAATAACGAAAGAAAAAGCTCTGGTCCTAATTCAAAATCTCGAGTTTGTGGGTTGACTGGTTCATTGACAAACTTTCAACCAGATATTTTGAATCCTTACCACATTGCCCTAATTTGTTGATGGAGTCGTGATTTATGTCCACTTCTTTTGTCATGGAGCTTATATAAAGCATCGGACCATTCTAGGGTGTTATGGTCTAATTGTCCCACTTCGGTAATAAAAGAGACTGATGTGAGGTTTATAGGCTAATGAGCTCTCTTATTCTTCAAGCTAGCTTTTGGGTTGATTCTCCTGTAAGATTTATAACAATTAGTATAAAAGCTAACACTACTCCTTCGACGCCGGCATTGTAGTGTTCATCCGAAACTAGAAAAGATCTAACTCACAGCTAGCCCAGGGGTACGTGGGTGGTGATGTTGGTATAGCAGTGTTCACTTGGGGCTAGAAAAGGTCTAACGCTTAGCCAACCTGCCATGCCTGGGCTGCGAAGCGTGGTAGGATGTTACGGTCTAATTGTCCCACATCGGTAATAAAAGAAACTGGTGGGGTTTATAGGCTTATGAGCTCTCCCACCCTTTAAGTTAGCTTTTAGGATTGGTTCTCCCATAAGACATGTAACATAGGGCCCTGGCCTAAAGTTTAAGGATTGAATGTTTTCTTGAACTTTCCTATCCTGCAAATCCCTTCTGAATATACTTATGTGTTAAGAAAACTAAAGAGACAATATATGCGATTCTCATGGTGCCAAAAGGTATTAAAACATGTTGATGTTATTAATTTAAAGGAGTAATGTGGGTGATTGCAATACCCATGAAAGCCATCTGATCTACTTAAGTGAAACTTTAATGACATTTGCTATTCTCTTACATTTTTTTTTACTCTAACAATAGCTTAAAGTGAAGCTTCACATTTACATTGATTGGATTAACCATGCCTCTTGTCTTTCATTCCCATACTGGTTCTTAAATTGCATTAACATATCATAAAAGTTACATACTATGCAAGAAAATGAATGAATTAATCCATTAAGGCAATTCTCAGTATTTGAACCCTGTTTCTTATCATCTTTGGGCTGTGGTTTACTCTCATATGGTATGATTGCTAATTGATATAGTATATATATGAGATTTTTTATACTTTTTCTGACTCTTGCTATTGAAATACTTGTACAACAATCAAGTTGTGATTAATTTGACTGACAACGATAGTGGTCCCTGGTATATAGACATGGTTCACAAAGATCTGTTTCTTGCTATTGAAACAAAACATATGCACCTGACTTATGCGTTGTCAGTGTTGGTTTAATTTAATATTGGAACATGTCAGATGTCTTGACAATTTTCCTTGATCTTGTTCTCATGTGCATACGAACAAAATATAACTGAAGGATTTCTAGGCTTGCTCCATGTAATGACAAGTGAAATTTCAATTTGGAAGGAATCACAGTCAACAAAAACATTTTATGCATGGGTACATAGAAAAAAATGAGTTTTCAACAAAAGTAAAAATTAGCCTATCGCGCTTGACAAACAATTTTTGTGACAATCAAGGTCATTTCTGATAATTTTTTGGCCTAGAATGATGCAATAATACCTGTCTTTGTTTCTTTTTTCATTAATTAATCCATGTGGCTAAATTCCTGTGTAACGTTGGGAACTCAATAGTTGTAAATGATTGACTCAACATACTTTGTTGTTTCACTACTGAAGAAGCAAGTTGTTTTTCAGTCTGTGCATTCTCTGCTTGGCAATGTCCTTCATAACCAATATGTTCAGTAAATCAATCTCTTATTAAAATGCAGTGAGGCTTGCTCCTGAGGAGGTTTCAGCAGAGTTGACTGGATACGGGCATAATGCAGTAACATCTATTGGCATGAAGACAGACATTCCTGTAAACACCTTTGCTATCAATATGTTGAAAGTACATTAATGTTCTATAAAAATTTATTCTGTATAGCTCTTTGGTGAGTGTTTTCTCTTGTCTTTTGTTTTGTGATTCACTATTCAATCATGAGCATTTCTTTGCCTGCAGGCAATGAATAGTTGTAGTTTGTTCATGTTTGACGTCTCTTTCTCTATTTCTCGATAACAAGTTTGATGTATTCGTAAGCACCACCTTCACCATAGATGGTGCTGATCTCCAAGTAGTTGATAATCTCTGGTTCAACTGGGAACCAGACTTTGCATAGAAACAATTATTTTGTATGCTTTTCTGTGGTTTCAGCTCACAGCTTTCAAAAATACTTCTTTTGTCAAGCCTACTTCTTTTGCAGTACACTTTCAATTAAATTGCTTTTCTCAGACAGTACAACTTCTATGTCTTGTCTTGCTTGATGCGGTCTGAACATCTTGGTCCCTGAGTGTTAAGTAAGTAGGCAGATAACTATCCCTGTCTTGAGCGTGCTGGTGTGGCTGGTTGTTATACACAATTTAGTTGTGGGATTCTGATGGATTTTGATGAGAAAGGAGAGCACTTTTATTATTTGAGTAGTTCCTTTGTAGTAAAACGAGATCTTCAACCATATACCAGCTGTCAATGGTCCTTTGTTTCAAATATCTTGCCCGTCATACTGTCACATCATGTGGTCCACATATTGATGGTCAAGATCAATGATGTTCTGCCAGTCTGCCACTTGAAAAAGATTTTGTTGGCAAAGTATAATTTGAGTTGTTCTCTTGCAATTGAACTAGCTCGGTATTTCAGCAGCAATCGTATTTGTGTCTGGCCCTGATTTTACATGTGCAGATGTACAGGAGACATGTCATTGGAAGGTGGAGGTTTGATGTGTTCAAAAAATGTTGAGTTGGGTGGACAGGAAGTTTGACTAAACAGTCTTCTTGGTTTGAGTGTAACTTTTGAGAATGTCAAAAAGGACAGTTACTCGGGAGAGACATAAAAGTACGTATAGGAGGCATGTCATTTCACAGTGGAGGCTTGATGTGTTCAAAAAATGTTGAATTTGGTGGACGGGTAGTTTTTGACGAAATGGTCATCTTGGTTTGTAAATTTTAAGAATGTCAAAAGGAGCAGTTCATATTACTCGGGAGAGTCACGCAAGTATGGCTGCAAAAGCACTTTTCTTTGCATATCTATTCAATACCATGGAACACCATGTACAGACAGCTATAGATATTATAAACATTCTTGTGTCTGTAGTTTTTGCTGGTGGACAACGACTGATTGGAGTTTTTGCAGGTTATTTTGGATGAAGCAATCGTAAAACTTCATCCTGATTTCTTCTGGTTGGGCGGTGGAGAGGTTGATCTGAAGCTGGGGATAAGGACCTTAGAGTTCATCAACTTTGTAAAACCTTTTATTGTGAGCTGTAGCAGCACATGATAACTTAGGGTTATCATCTTTTGGTTAAATGTAGAAGAAAGCTTCCACTCCATTGAATGAACATCCGTACGCATAATGCAGTGAAGTACTCAGGTTTTTCAAATTAGTAGTCTTCAGTGAAGAAATTTAACGTTTTCATATTTTCTTTCAGAGCATTGAGTTTATGCTGTAAATTTCCGATATGTTATTGTTAGTAGATTATTGATATTACTGTTAAAAATTGCCATAGAAGGCTTATTTTGTGGGGCATAATTCCATCCTAACAATGGAAGACTGCTGTCTTCACCTTTTATTTTTCCTCTTCTCCCTATCCATTTTGAGCACGGAATAATAGTTTCGCGTGCCATGAAAATACCAGGTTGAAATTGTATTAAGTGATTATTGGATGATAAATTACTGTGACAAAAATCTGATCCTTTGATTTGCTAGCATTTTCAGGATCGCGCTGCACATCAGTGTCAACTTTAGCATATTTGGCAATGATGCCCTGATGAGGCTGCCTTTCATGTAGGATTGAAGTGGTTTTATATTTTTTTCTCGATAGGTTGCTTTGCGTGGGGTTCAGGCACTGGTTACACATCTTTGGTTTCTTGTCATTTGTGCTTGGCATCATGTTTTCCAGGCGAGACAAAATACGAGTTAGGCTAATAGTAGTATTTGTAGATCCAAACTCCCAGGCATTTGATGGAAACGAGAGTTCGTCTTAGCCTACTTCGAAGACCAGCATAAACTTGGCTTCTGTGCGATCTGTTGTAAACAGGGTATCTCAAGTTTGAATATTTCGACTCCATGAAAATGTTCATCATCATCCAAAAACCAACTGCCTAGAGTGAAGCAGTTGGGAATAAACGAAAATGTAGGGCAAAATGCGCTCATCTGTATACCATACATGGTCGGAGACCAAACACCAACCAATATGTATTTGATTGTATCGTAGCAACTAAAAGCGTCATAATCTATTGACGACTGCGAACTGATTTAATCCTCTCTTTATAGCCAACAGGAAGATAATTATTCAACCCATCACGGTTTCCAGGCTCTCTTGACATTTCTAAAAGATTTGCAAAGCGGAAGCCAAGCCACCCTGAAAGCCCAAGTAACATTATGATGGGAGTACTGGGACAGTGTTATTGAAGAATATACTTAAAACCTTCATATACTCGGATAATAAACAATGGCACTATAAGTTGTGTTCTTATATGCAAAATAGTGCCTTCTCAAGCTGGATGTCTTTTTAACAATTTCATCGAATCTTCCCTAATAGGAAATTTCAAAGGGTTAAAGTTTAGAGAACAGAAACAACTTCTGTGATGTATATGTTTTAATTTTTTTCATTGTGGATAGGTGGTTTCCGATGAGGTTGTGCATAGTCCATCTCTAGTATATCCTCTGTTGTTTCATTTTCCTTAGATTCTGCGGCTTCATGGACATCACCCCCAGCAAGTCCTAGCATGGACCGTGCTTGATTCTTGGTTACCTGCACAATCATCACCATAAATCATATTTTCATCAGCACTTAATTAACATCCATTTCCTTGTTTCGTTTAGGCTTAACTAATCACAATATGTAAGCGGACGCTTATTTCGCCCACGATTGCCCGCTTGATACCGTATTTGGGTAGATGAAATTATAAGATAAAAGCATAGAACAGACTCAAGTGCATGGTTTTCCACACCAACGAACTATATACATTACAAATTAATTACATGTTCCATTTATTGCCTTTACTTCAAAGCAATCTTTCATGGCTCCCATGATTCATGCGTCAAGGACAGGATCAGGAAAGATGGGCCATTGTTATTGATGCCTCACCAATATCATAACTGCCTAACTACCATATGCAACTCCATGTATACATTGTTTCTCAGATACCTTTGTACATTTTGATTACCTTTACTTTAGCCGCCTGTTGCGTCTCGTATGGATAAGATCTTGATACGATAACTTCAGTTCCTGCACGTACTTTATTACTAGCATTAGCAACAGCAGTAGCAAATGATAATGCAACAAATAAACCTGTTCAACTCGTTCCTAAAACAAGAATACAATTGCAAGACTACTGAAGACTTAAGTTTAGGCATATTTCTTTATGAAATTTGCACTTGTACACATAAGAACTAATTAATATAAGATAGGACAACTCTCACTAGCTAGACAGTGATGTATTAATATTAATAGATTGCATCCCTAATAATATACAAGTCAGAAGAAGTTAAAATTGAATCTCTGGAATTTTAGCTTTCAAGTTGACGAAAATGGAAAATCAATAAGCTATTTCGTTCCTTCCATAAAACCTCCTCGCAAAAGAGTCATACTACCAAAAAAAAAAAAGGGAAGAATCAATATGATCTCCTTCTTCCCCAGTGACGGTTAGTCTATGTATAGGGAAGCAACAAATGCGTTAAATTGTTAATGATTTTGCGATGGTTTTGAGGTAATAAGAGGCGGAAATTAACCTGACGTTTCCAATATTCTGCTCTGCTCATGATCATAATTCAAACAATCCTTCTCAACTTTCATCTCCATCGTGCTCGCACCAAGCACATTTCCGAGGTTGCTTAAGACATCCCTGTTAGGTTTTCGTCCTCCTTGGTCTCCATTTTCCACCAATTTTGGAGGCACGATCTCTGATGGAAGTGAAGTCTTGTCGGGAACCTTTTCACCCAAGTCCTGGTTCCAAAAACACCGTTAGTATCGAGAACTTGACACACCAACAAATAAGACCATAGCATATTGAAAAGGAAAAATGTGCATCATGAAACATATATGATCGTATTGACCTTGGCGGATACCGATGCTTTAGTTTCCTTGTCAAATACGAGACCTAGATATCGAGCATTGCATGCATGCACGGAAAGGCATATGAGAAGTGAAAGAACTGGGAAGAGAGACATATTGATAGGTTATGTGGTGATCTTGATGGTACAGTACACGAGATGAAGAATAACCTTAATAGGTGTGTCGTTCGGTGAGTACATAGTTAGGGCTCCAAAAGAAGTATTTGTAGAGCTTGAAGCAACAAGAGCATTTAATGCAGGTTTTGTATGACAGTGAATGACGTTCTTTAAGAGAACATGGCTGTGTTTCGATGATGAACCCCGAAAGGAAATTAAAGATATTCGAGGGCCACCGTTGTCTCATTCTTCTCACTTTTCAATCCATCCACTGTAGTCTGTAAGGCCACACTAGAAGGAGTATACATTATAGAGAACATAGATAGTGATAACTATAAAGTTGCTTCAATATGTTTCTTGTATGTTGCAACTTTAGACGTAATTAGCGGTCGAAGAGAGAAAAACACTTGGATGTTTCAATACTTCATTAGACATTAAATCAATAATTTGTCATTTAATACTTTTTATTTCCAAATGGTTCGGATTCAAGGGATCACAAATAAATTTTTCTAGGGCTATTAATTCATCTCAAATATATCTACGTACCAGTACTAGTATTTTGTGGCCAGTGAATGGTAAATATTATAGGACATTAATATTAACTAGAGCTATATGATGAACCAAAAAAATGACTGCTAATTGTAAATACTATAGGACATTAACATTATTTAGAGTTTCGGGAATGCAACAAATTAGTAATTGCATATAAATAACAAAAATAAGGCTTTTATAGTAATAATAATGATTAATATTTATTACATAATTGGTCCAAACTACGAACACAAATTATGTTCCTATCTATTAAAGTAGATAGGATAGGTAAAGTAAAATATGTATATTTAGGTATGTCACAAGAGAAAATCTGAAGCTGGGGTCCTACTCCATGTGGTTCTATAGAAGAACTCCCATCCCTAGTCCTTACACTTGGAAATTACTGCCGCATGGCTTGCAACAAAGAAGAAGTTTTTGTTGACCTTTTGTATGTCATGTAGATATGCATGGTAGTTTTAACCTTTCCCAAAAATGAAACAGCGGTGATTAGTACTCAAACTTCCACACATGCATGTTGGTTTATGCCTTTGCAGTCAATTTTGGTTGTAATTTTAATTGTATAAAATTTGTTTTATTCAATAAAAGACATTCTTTATCTTTGTGCATTTTAATTATTTAATTATTAA
>JANIHY010000210.1:56503745-56517596 GCA_027479065.1 Erythroxylum brevipes
ACAATGTACATTATGGCTATGATATAAAATGAGGAAATTTTGGATTTTAGCAAATGTGTGATTTGTGATTTTAATTACGATGCCGTAAGATATAATGAAAGTGAGATAGTTAATACGTCATTTTTGTCAGGCATGTACGCGTGTGACTAAATGACGCACGTGTATGTGTCAAATGGGATTGGGGTGTTACAGTTGTCATTTTTATTATTGTTTGTAAAAATGAGCCCTATTTTGGGCCCTTAATTGTTTGCACGCTCTATCCAAACGATTTATATCTACAATTGGCTAATTAGGTTCGACGTAATTTTGACTTCACTTTGGCGACAAATACAAAAATCATCAAGAAAAGGTGAAACTCTATTTATAATTCGTTGACACACTATTCCTATATATTACACTCTATATATTGTAGAAATTCTACACATAAATTAACTAAGATATAAGAAAACTTATCTATTTTTTGTACATTTATAAATCATTATACTAATTACACTTATTATCCATACATTCATATATCACTACATCAATTACCATATATAATTATATTTATTGCAATATAATCAAAAATAATTTTAATATAGTAAAAAATTGGAAATCAATATTAAATATTAATATCATATTCTTAAAAATCAAATTTAATATTATTGATAATGATTGTAAGTCTAAAAATAAATTTACCTAACAACAATGTCATTTCAAAAATTTATAAAACTAAAAACATAAAATTAATTAATATTTCATAGATTTGTACTTTTTATTTATCTCTTTTCAAATATATGATTTGACAATTTTATGTGGTGTAACGAAACTCTATTTATTATATATAAATTATATACTATTTTATAGAATTTCTATATTACATAAAATTTGTTAAATATATAAATCTATATACATATATATGAAAAGATTTGGCAACGAGTTATAAAATCGTCAACAAATCCATAAGTTAGCGACGTTTAAGGAAAAACGTCACCCAAAGATCAACCCTTGGGTGACGTTTGTCACTATTTGTTACCAATGATCTACCCATTAGTGATGATTCCATGAGATTATCACCAAAGTGCTAGCATTGGGTGACATTTTTTTGAGTTTGTCGCTTATTCTTTACATTTTGCTATGTTTTCTTGAAATCGTAGCCAAATGTTGCGTAGTTCTTAAAGAACAAACGACTTCATTTTTGGGTTATTTTAAACACGAAAACAAAGCCCTTCTTCTTCTTCATTCCTCATCTTTGCTTTGTCCCAAATCGTTTTTGGGTTAAAAAGCCTCCAGTTTTGTCAAGTTTCATCCATCTAATGTATGTTGAGTTTTAATGTTTTGGGATGCTTAGTTGATCATTGTGAAGATTGTGGCTTTACTTATATGGATGTTGAGGATTGTTGACTCATATGAGAAGTCATCTTTTGGGTATATATAATGATGATATGTATAGAGCTCATGAAACAATTATAGAAGGAGAAATTATACAAGCCTTATATATATATATATCTTTGCTTTGTCCCAAATCATTTTTGCATTGAAAAGCCTCTGGTTTTGTCCAGATTTGTTCATCTAATGTATGTTGAGTTTTAATGTTTTGGGATGCTTACTTGATTATTGTGAAAATTGTGGCTTTACTTATATGGTTGTTGAGGATTGTTGACTCATATGAGAACTCATCTTTTGGATACATACATGATGATATGTATAGAGCTCACAAAACAATTATAAATCTTTTTAAAGGGAAGGTAAAATTGTACAAGCCTTTTATATATATATATATTCTTGACCAATGATGAGATAAGCATTTTACTCAAAGGATCCATTTAACAACTTATTTTCTCAATCCTTATTGCATATATAGTGGAGACACATGTACAAATCATATTATGGGTAATCTGTTTGATGCGATTGAATGCAAAGATATTTTCTTTATTGAAGAGCAACATAAGTGAAAAATGAAATTAAATTGTATTGTGAAGGTTTAAAGAGTTTTGCTAGATCATCAGCAAAGAGAGAACTTATGCTAAAAAAATGCAGTCTAGTAAGTTTTGATACTTTTAATTCATTCTTTACTCATTAATAATATATATTTTTATTTTTCATAACTATTGATTTAGAATGCATATGAGTGGTAGAGATTATTAGGTGAAATGCTCCAATATTAAGAAAACTTGGGATTAGAGTACTCAGTCAAATAACTTCTACATCAGGTTGTGAATGTAATTAGAGCATTTTTTTAACATATTCATGTAAACATCAAAGACTTAATTACCTTATTTACATTACCTATAATTTGAAAATGAAGGACAAGTATTTTATATTTTTTTAATTTATTTTTTTATTGAATTTATAATTTGTTATGAATGAATTAAGAACAATTAATAATGGTCAGTTCATATTTTATTTTTATCATATTTAAGTTAAAAGTATAATGTATAATGTATTTTAATTTTACACTTGATAATAATTTCATACGTTACTAATTTGTAATTTATTTGAATGCAGAAGAAGAAATTGATGAATATATATCGGATGAAAGTGTAGTTTACAAGTCTTTAGATAATGTTGGAAAATTTGGAAATTTTAACAATGATGAGACAACCTCCTTCAAAAATACATCTTTAATTTTTATTGTTACTTTAAGTTTTATATTAGACTTAATTTATTTTTAATTATTAGATTATATTTATTATTAGTTCGTTATATAATAATATACATTTGTGTATTTTTTATTTCAATAAAATGTTTTATTTTTACTTACTCTCATAATTTTTACTTCTTATTTACTATATACTGGTTTTATAGTAGTTTAATAATGGTTAAACTTTTAAATCTTAAACATTTCCTTTGACTGGTTCAACGTTTAGTTTGGTTTTTAAAACATTAGATAAAAGTCATGAGATTAATCTAAAGCTTGAAACTGTCACGATTAAGGTTAGATGTCAATATTATTCACATGTCCAAAAAGATGAGATTAAAATATTTATTGGAGAAATTTTAGCAATAGGAATTATTCAGCTGAGTATAAGCCTATTTTCGAGTCTAGTGTTGTTAGTTAAAAAGAAGGATGTAAGTTAGAGATTTTACATTGACTATCAAGCATTAAATAAAGTAATAATTTCCAATCAATTTACCATTTCAAAAAATAATGATTTACTTAATAAATTGAAAGGAGCTTGTCTGTTCTGAAAATCAAATTTGAAGTCAAAGTATTACTAAATAAGGGCGAAGAGTAAAAATGTGCCTAAAATAGCTTTTCACACCCATAAGGGTCATTATGAATTTTTAATAATGTCTTTTGGACTTATAAATATCGTTGTCACTTATCAATTGATGATGATTCTTATGTTTAAAATGATATTGGAAAAAGAAGCGTTAGTGTTCTTCAATGGTATATTGGTTTACAACACCTCTTTGGATCGACATCCATAACACTTGAGAAAGGTATTTTCTTTGCTAAATGCTTATTGATTATTTACTAACGTTAAAAGTGTTGTTTTTTTCCAAACTTAAACAAGTACTTGAGGCAACCCTAAAAATGTGAGGGTGATGGAACAACGGATTATACCTAAGAATCTAAAAGGAACTAAGAGACTTCCTTAGGTTGATGGGTTACTATTGAAGATTTGTCAAAGAATATGACAAAATTACAATTCTATTAACTGATTTATTAAAGAAATATGTCTTCCTTTACAGTAATGAAGCTACAGAGGCTATTATAAAACTTAAATGGACTATGACAACAATATTAGTCATAGTCTTGCTTAATTTTGAGAAGTAGTTTATGATTGAGAAGGATGCTTTGGGAATAGGAGTGGGGACTATTCTATTATAAAAAAACTAACCTATAGCATTTCATAGTCAAGCACTCGAGGGACGAGCTCAATTGAAGTTAGTTTACAACATGTTACCAACCCCATCCCAGTGTCCATCCGCAATCTAACTGTTCTACATTTTGTGGACGTCAATGGATAATGGAATTGGGTTGTCATTCATGCTTATCTTCCCCCACTAATTTGCAGGTTGATAGCGGGCACATTTCTACCTAGGCCCTCTTTTGGGCCAGATAAGCTTATCTGGGGCTGTTCCGACACAGGTCAATTCACTGTGGCTTCTACGTATTGCATGAATATGGGTCAAGCGGACGCCTCGACCCATGGCATCTGGACAACCATCTGGCAATGGAAGGGCCCTCAATGCATCTGTTCCTTCCTTTGACTTTTAGCACATGATCGGCTGCTCATGAACCAACATCGAGTTCGATGCCACTGCACTACAAGTGGAGATTGCTATCACTGTAGCCTTAAGGAAAACTCGATGCATACAGTGCGCGACTGTGCCTGAGGCAGACAAGTGTGGACTACCTTCCCTCCTCCTATGGTCTCGGCTGACTTTTTCACCCAGATGAATCGGGATTGGCTTTTCCACAATCTCCATTGCCACTGTCAAGTCTTTGGCCATGATTGGTCGCTTCTATTTGGCATTTCCTGTTGGTTCCTCTGGCAATGGAGGAACAAATCCAATTTTGATACCCTCTTTACATGGCCTTCCTCACCTATTTCCATTATTTTGTCTTATTTAGGTCTCCTTCGTGACTCAGCAAGGTGCCCTTGGCCAATAATTCCTCACTGTTACCAACCTCAGCGGGAGCAACTCATCAGCTGGAAATCACCACCCGCTGGATGGATCAAGCTTAATACTGATGGAGCTTGTCAACAGTCTTCATTAACGACCACTGTGGGAGGCGTTCTACGAGATAGTGCAGGCCACTGGCTTAGAGGTTCTTCCAAAATATTGGATGGTGCTCTACATTAAATGCAGAATTCTGGGGGGTGTTCACTGGGCTCACGCTAGTATGGAATATGGGCCATCGTCGCATCGAGCTTGAGGTCGATTCAACGATAGTGTTCTATATTCTGTCCTCCGCCGAACATCGATCCAGGACGTTCAATCCTATAGTTCGGAGTATCCATGAGCTGTTAACTAAAAACTGGACAGTTGCTCATCGACACATATATCGGGAGAGCAACAGATGCGCCGACTAGCTAGTTAAGTATGCCGGCAATTTTGATATTGGTGTCCATCATTTTACTAAAACACCCGTTGAGTGCCACTTGATCCTATTAGAGGATCTTTCAGGAATTTGTTTCCCCAGACTTAGCATGTAATTTGTTTCACTTGTTTTCCTTAAATAAAAAAAAAAAGAACTGATGTCAATAGTGTTTGCTATTAAAAAATGGTGTCACCATCTTATGGATCAACAATTCTTATTCAAACTAACCAAATAAGTCTGAAGTAACTCTTGAGTGGTGACTTATGTAATAAGAACATCAGAAATGGCCGATCAAACTGTTGGGTTTTAATTTTGAAATTAAATATAAATCAGGGGGAGAAAATAAGGCAATTGATGCAGTTTACATAATACTGGCATGACGGAATATTACAATTACTTAATGTTTAGATGTGACTGAGCTAATGGTACTATTGGAATGAGATGAAGAATTGAGGGTCATCAAAGAGGCCTTAAGTATTAGGGATGTCAATGAGTCGACTTAGGCCCGAGCTGCTCTTGATTGGTGAACCCAAGGTCGGGTCAAACAATTTTGGGATATGGGTCAGTCAACCCAAGTCAAAATTGGGCCATATCAGGCCAATTTCCTATTAAGCGTCAATCCAAACGATAAACTTGACTAATCGTTAGTGCAATAACATATATGATATAAAAATTGCCTTGTGGTTCCAAAATCTTCTCTTCTCATTCTAACAATCTTAGCTAAGTTTTATAGAAGAATGGTTGGTAGACACTCAAGATTCTTAAAGACTTGTAAAAAAAAGTGATGGCAAAATTATATTGAGAAGTTATGAAAAATGATATTAAAATTTTGTTAAATCTTGTAAAATTTATTTGCCAAAATAAACAATTATGTCCCAGGAAATTCTTACAACTTTTGCCAATTCTAAAACATTCGCGGATGTTTCAATGGATTTTATCAAAGGTCTTCCCAAGTTTGTTAGGTTCAATGCTATCATGGTGGTTGTGGACCAATTTAGTAAGTATGAGCACTTCTCTAAAACATCCCTTTACAATCACAATTGTAATGGATATTTTTGTGCATAATGTTTTTAAACTACATGGGTTTTCAAGGTTCATCATATATTATCTGGATAAATTTTTATTAGTCATTTTTAGACCGAGTTATTTTAGTTACAACATATAAAGCTAAGAAAAAAGTATTACCTACCATCCTCATACGGATGGTTAAACCAAAATGGTTAAGAAGAGTTTAAAGAATTATTTATGTTTTTTATGCAATTTCATCCTAACTCAACTTTGGATAAGGCAGGAACATGACTAGTAAAGAGCTAAAAGAACAATTGGGGTTGGCATAAGAAAAATGAAATATGCGAACTAACACCATTAGGATGTCTCATTTCAAGTGGGTGATTTGGTTTATCTCAAAACTAGGTCTTACCAAAGCAAGTCATTGGCCAAAAAGAAAATTGAAAAACTATCACTTGCGATATTTCGGCTCATGTACGATCGTTTAGAAGATAGTTCCAGTGCCATATAGTCCGGTGGCATACAAGCTCGAGCTCTCTAGTTTTGCTACCCTGTGTTTCATGCCTTCTAACTTAAAGCTGCCATTACGGCTAATAGAACTTGCCAAGAGATTCCCAAAGTGTTGCAGGAGGATTTGGAATGGAAAGCGGAGTCAGAGAAGGTTTGAAGTATTTAGCTAAGAAGAAACCAACAGAGCTACTCTGATACTCATCCAGTGGGGGACTTCCGAACTTTGAGGCTTCTTGGGGGCCTTATGACACCATGGATCAGCAATTTCCTAAGGTGAAAGTCATAAGGAGAGTGTGTTGCTAAGCCTCAAGTCTACTTTCACTTCCGATTCCCCAGGAAGGAGAACTTTCCGACCAACACATCTACTGATTGCAGCAGAGCATCAAGAGTAAAGGCCTTTTGAAATATGAACTGATTTCCATTATCTTTTGCTTTATTTGTTATTACTATTTTTGCTGTTTAGTTTACTAGTAAATTTCTACAATAATGAGAAGTCAAAAGTTATAAGGATTTTTCCAAATGCGTAGAGTATATTTGGGAGTGAAGCTGCAGGGATAAAATGAGTCATGTTTTGGTACAGAAAAAAGGCATCTTTTGTCATTTCCTATTTCTGATCAATTGATAATGTTTACTGCAAAGGACTAATTTGTAAGAAGACAAATTGCACCTGATGGAGCATAATAGACGAAATCCAATCTGATGCAAACTGATGCTTATGGTATACTGTTAATGGACTGGGAATCCAGACACAAAGTTAACAAGATATCACACGTAATACAAAAACATCCACTGAATTTCCATCTGGAACCATCTCACTCAAGCTTTGACAGTAGGAGGGCCACCTATCCCGATAAAACCTATCAATTGATTAGATCAACAGGAAAGATTCAACCCTATTTTTTCAAGCAAGTCATTGAATAACTGATGCTTCCACCCTTGTGAAAATTAGCAGGGCACTATTTACCAACCATCAAGCGATGCGTCAGACAAAATGCTGCAAAGTACCAAGTACCAAGTACCAATGAGAAGTTAAAGAGTCTAGATGATACTTTTAAGATATGATCACCACCCTGCATAAAAGAATCAAAAGACCAAAAGAAAGTCATTTACCCACATGCCCAAAGGAAAAAGGAAATGTTAGAATTACAAAGTGCAAATAAAGAATGTATAGCCATATCAGGGAAAACAAGGTATTCATTTTCTCCTTCAACAAATGCTTGTGAACTAACAACAGAAGTTCATGCAATTTATGTTACAGATCACACGTCATACCTAAGACATGACTGGCTGTGAAGGTTTTATCTTCTCTAGCAAACTCTCAGCTTCAATATATCCAATTGGTCCCAAAGGCAAGTATTTTATATGCTTCCATCTGCCCAAGCTCTTCATATATAAATATTCCTGATTTCCCATAAATATTCAATGCGGAAAGAGAGTAGAAAGGCTTATTTCAAGCACATAAAGTTTACCAAATTTACAAAGATTATTGACATGAAATTAGAATGAAAAGTTCAATAGCTTACCTGGGTGTGAAGGGTAGTGCCAGACAATGAAGGTGCAAATGATCAACACTGTTGAATGGAGGTTGATGAAACCCAAATCTGTTCAAAGGATCAGACAAAGATTTCTCAAGGAACAATAATTTGAAGGTCAAATTCAAATTTAATGAATGAAAGCAACCAAAACAGCTGAGAGGATGCCTTGCCTAATGTTTAAATGTGTTACAAGACCTGGTACAGGACCTAGTCACAGGAGGAGGTCTACTTCCTTTCCCTTAACTTTGTTCTTCCCTATTTTGGATGAACATATGCTGTCAACTTGAGGAATAGACTCATCCTAGACAAAGTCTTAGTGTCACACTAGATTTTTTGATAAAATTCTGCTTGATTCTTTGAAACCTAGTAGTTTGAAAATACTAAATAAAATATAATAGAATCAAGCCTAACTCTCGGTTGCCCTATCCGCAACCCTTTTGCCATGTCAGCTTTATCCACCACCACCTTTCTTGCGTCTTTGAATAAACCTTGCCGACAAAAGCATCCTCAAGATTACTCTCCTCCTCGAGAAGGATCTTGTCCTGAAGCTCCAACTCAGGATAAGCCTTACAAACAATCGCAAAGTCCTCCCACATAGCATTTTCGTCATAATTGTACTCCCGACGAACCAACACCTCTTGCCTGCCTCTATTAAGAAATAGGTAGCAGGTGACCATCAAGAAGAGGTGGTAGGGCCTCCCATCTTTTTCAGAAAAGAGACACGAAAGACATTGTATAGTGACTCTCCAGCAACAGCTCTAATTTGTAGGTCATGGATCCCACCTTCTCCAACACCTTGAAAGTACTAAAATACTAACGTGAGAGCTTGGTGGAATTACATTTGGCAATGGAGAATTGTCAGTAGAGATGGAGCTTTAACCAACCCAATCCCCCTCCTTAAAGGCAATCTCGTGCTGACTTGCGTCATACATGAGCTTCATTCTTTGTTGTGATTGCAGTGGATGATTCCGAGCAGATTTCAACACAATAGAACTCTTTTGAAGACTTGGTCCACCGCTTCCACCTGAGTATACCCAGTAAAGTAACTAAGCAAATTTGGAGGATCTCTTCCATACACTAATTGGAACGGCATAACCTGTAAGGAATAGTGGAAAGAGGTGTCGTAACAATATTCAGCCCAAAGATTTCCACTTAACCCATTTGCTCTATTTATCCCCAATAAAGAAATGGAGATATAGTTTTACAATACGGTTGACAACTTCTATTTGACCATAAAATTGAGGATGATATGCTAAAGAAAAAGTTAATTTTGTACCGGACAGATGAAGCAATTCCTTCCGAAAGAGGCTAGTGAAATTTGTATCTTTATCAAAAACAATTGTCTAAGGCAAATCGTGCAAACAACATATTCCCGTAAAAGAATATTTCTATAGATACGGTAGTAAAAGAAGAGCAAGTGGGATAAAGTGTGCATATTTGAAAAAGCGATCAACCATCACTAAAAGAATCAATTTCCCTTTAATTTTAAGTACACCTTTAATAAAATCCATTGGAACATTTGCCCAAATTTGTTGTGGTACTGGGAGAGGTCATAGGAGCCCTATAGGATGCAAGTTTTCCCACTTATTTCAATGGCACACCAAACAACCTTACACAAAATCTACTACTGTAGATTTCATCCCCTCCCAAACCTTTGTGCACCCTCTGTGATATCTTATGAATCCCCTCATAGGTCATATCATGGATGCCTGTAAGAATGGCTTGAACTAGGGGAGAAATAGATAATAAGAAAACATTTCTTTAAAAGAATATCAACCCGTCCTTTACAGCCACTCAAATTCGGCTTCCCCTTTTTTAATTTTGTTCCACAAAATCCCTCAAATTCTTCATCATGGTCACCTCTTCTCAAAGGCCATCAAAGATTATTGGTTGAGGATGGGATATGGCAAGGAATTGACCATCCCTATCATATTGCCAAGAAAGGAAATCAGTAGCTCGATTAAGTAGCTCTGCCTTGTATTCTATCCTAAAATCAAAACCCATTAGTTTACTTATCCAATGTCGTTCAAGAAAAGTGTTCTTATTAACTTTCAAAAAACAATGTTGTTTAACAAAAGTAGTTAACCTTTGTTCCAGCAAGAACTTGAAACTGTGGTGATTGGTTTGTATAAGAAAATGTCTACCACACAAGTACAACTTCCAATGACCTACAACCGTCGCGAGGCCTACAGCCTTTGCGAGGCCAATTAACTCCCTTGCATAGGCTACGAGCTTGTAATAACAATCAACTAACTTTCGACTATAGAATGCAATTGAGTGGCCTTGTTATTGTAGAACTGCTTTGATGCCATTACCTAATGCATCACACTCCACCATAAATGCTTCCTCAAAATTAAGCAATCTCAAAATTGAAGCTTCTAAGAGGGCTTTCTTTAAGGTTTTGAAGGCTAAGTTTGCTTGGTTATTCCAATGATAAGCACCCTTCTTATGTAGGCTTGTAAGGGGTGCTACCAATTACCCATAATCTTTTATGAATTTCCTATAGTATCCTACAAATCCTACGAAGCCCTTGAGAGACTTGGCCAAATTGGGGACAAACCAATCCACCATTAGCTTAATTTTGCTTCTGTCTACCTCTATGCCTACACCATGAATCACATGACTTAAGTAAGCTAATAAAGCCACCGAGCCACCCAAATGTGTATTTGGCCTGCTTAAGAAAGAGATGGCGACCTTCCTAGATTCTCGGACATAGCGTGTGAGCTCCCCCAGCTGCTCCTCCAATTTTGCCTCACAATCATTTGATGCATAAAAGCATCCAGCTTGCTCTCCAAACTCTCCGAGCCACCCATGATAGTAGGCTTTGATATGACGTTGTTATGAGACTTAGTGTAGGATTTAGTCACAGGTTCAAACACAGGAAGGGTTACTTCCTTTCCCTTAGATGTGTTCTGAACCTAGGCTATTAGCTTGAGGAATAGACTTGTCCTAGACAAAGTCTTAGCCTCACACTAGCTATTTTGATAGCTGCATGATTCTTTTTATTACTCACGACCCTTTAAATAAGCTTGAAGTAACAAATATTATCCCTAATTAGGATTCTTAATTAGATAGAAGTATAACCCTAATTGGGATCCTGAATTAGGTGTAAGTCTAAAATAGGGAAAAAAAAAGTCAAACAAAAACCCTAATAGTATGAAAATACTAAATAAAATATTATAGAATCAATTGGTTGCCCTATTAGTAATCCTTTTCCATGTCAATTGTATCAACCGCCACTTTTCTTGCATATTGAATAGACCTTGCCCACAAAAGCATACTCAACAAAATGACCATACTTTTCTTTGACTCGCACCCTCCCCATTCCCTAAATTTTAGATTAAACATCTTCAAGCAATTCATTTCTTGCATTTTAGATTACAAATGATTCACTAGTAAATTCATCAAAACTATTTATAACAACTTTGCCCAGGGAAGAATTGGTTGATCCCATTGAATGTAGCCAAATTACAAACAAAAATATTAATGCGTCAAAGAATGTATGCTTAAGTCCATTTGTCTACTAAGTTATTTAACTAAAAAATAAAGAAAAACATAAAAAGCAATGAGTATGTACACAACCTATTAGAATTTGTTTTCCAGGATCTTTGTACACTTCAATTTGATCTTTAGCATTGGGAGTCAATTACATGAACAAAAGCCTTGTTTAGATTCAAACTATGCCACTCGTCATACTTTCGTTATCTTTTCTCTTATATATTTCCTCTTTCTAAGATGTCTACTTTTTCTACTCACACAAAAAGGACTTGCACACATCATATACAACAAAACCAGCATTTTTCATTACAAGTTGTTTTATTAGGAAGATCATGTCCTTTCAAATGAAAAGACAAACAAAAATCCACTTACTTGATGAATTGAATATGCTTTAAAGTATGTATGCTTAAGTTCAATTGTCTAAATGGTTATTTAACTAAAAGAGAACGAAAAAAAGAAGAAAATCAACTAATGAGATGTAATATAACCCATAAGCATTTCTTGTCAATGATCTCCATATTATTGATTCTAGTACCAGGAGCTATATGCCTGAAAGCCTTGCTTAGATTCAGAATGAGCTAGTTGTGTATATTTCCAGTTGTCTTTTCTCTTTATGACAAACCTCTTTTCAAGATGTGTTTTATTTTTTATGCTTACAGGGAAAGGACTTGTCCGCACACCATTTACATCAAAACCAATCATTTTGACTATATGTTGTCTTTGCCAGAAAGATTATGTCCTTTCAAATGAGAAGGAAAAAAAAAGCAAAAGAAACGAAATTCCGCCAATCAAATTCCATTATCAATTAATCATCCAACAGAGCAGTCCGTAGAAGATAAAGCATGCAAAACATTTTTTCACTTAAATAATTCAATTTCAGTTAACAAGTTCTCAGTGGTTACGGAGTCTGCTGTTTCCTTCACCAAGAGAAAGTTTTAAGGTCAAAAGGCAGTAGTAGTAATAGTAATTTACCACACAAAATAAGTACCTGTACTGCTTTGATTGAGGAGCATCTCGGTGTAAAAGAGTTTTCCCCACATCTAGCATATGATTTACTATATACAACAGGCAGACAAACAGAGTCTTTAGAAAGAACTAACCAAAATAAGCCGGCTACAAGTTCCGCTTTAAACCAGGCGAATGACCAGGTTTGCACTCTACTTACCCAATGAGTAATCTTCATCTCTCCTTTGAAGATCCTTGGTCGTTGGAATGTGCTCCACAGGAATGACCAAATAATGCCTACCACAATTTTTGTCCAAACCAAATACAATTTATGGAAAAGTCTTATAACAATGAATTTCTCGGGTGCCAAGATAAAATCGGAAGTAGACATCGACATAAGGCATTCGCTAACAGAAAAGAAAACAAGAGATTTTCAAAATTCAATAGGATATAAATTGCACGCATATATCCAAGCCAAATGGGTATCTAAAACACACTTGGCTCTGCACCAAATTATATCCTCGATAAAACTCAATCGTCGCGTTGAACCTAGAACAAACGAACAAATAGAAGAAGGGAAAAAACGTAGATGAGGAGACAAACCTGAGCGCTGCAGGTCTAATGTCTTGAAATGCAACCACTTTGTCATCCTGCATAACCCAAAAACAACTTTATCATATTTAGCAAAAATGATCTATTTTGTTGCAGAAAAGGAGAGAGAGAGAGAGGGAGAGAGAACCCACACGGTGAAGGAGAGTCGTGGAAGTGGAGTTTTGGGCAATCTGGCAGAAGATGCATCGTGAACTCGCTCCCGACATTCTGTAGCCTTCTCCAATTACAATTGCAAGTCTCTGTCTAGTTTCACTCCCAAATTACTAACGTATGCCACCACACGACGTTGGACCTTTACTTTGACGCTCAAGACGCTCTTCATCCGCGATTGTCAAAATTACGCTCAAGACGCTCTTCATCCGCGATTGTCAAAATTATTTTGGAAAGCAAAGTTCTCATTATTTCTTAAGCAAAGGATATTCGTCCGTCACAAAACTATTCCATACAAACAGTACAATACAACGAATTTTATATCGTCACATTCAGTCCGAAATTTTGCAATAAAATGAAGTTTGAGAAAGTTTAATAGTACGCAGCCTTACTCTTATATAATAAAGAGGTTACTTTCAACAGACTCACATATAGATGTGACAATGAAAAAGTGATGCAGATTAAAAGAGTAAATAAATAAAACTGACAGGTTAAATTATTATGTAAATAAAATTACAATAAATATATAAATAAATAAAAATAAAATATAACTCGACT
>JANIHY010000210.1:56532242-56543167 GCA_027479065.1 Erythroxylum brevipes
ATTTTACCAAATTGCCTTCTTCTTCACCCTCTCCTCTTCTCCTACCTCCTCTTTATTTTTCATTTTTCAGCCACATTTCTACATTTTTATTTTTTCCATGAATTAAATTTATTGTCCCAACCATTCACAATCTACATTTTAACTATAAACTAGTGTAGTATGACTAAAAACTCACAAATAAAGGCATATAATTATTGCAGGATTTTTACCTATGTGATTCCTATGCCTTTCAAGGGGATTTTGAGATTGTTAACCTTCACAATTTCCTGTTAATTTGCTACAAAACAAATAAAATAAGGGAACACATAAGAAAAGTTTCACTTGTAGGAGAAATATGGTGTATGTACACACTTACCAACTAGATAAATGGAGACGAAAATGAAGAAGACAAGTTAATTTTCGTTGGTGTATAATTTTCTAGTTATTGGTTTCTATTTATACCCCATTGTAGTATTGTTAAGGTTGGGCAGCTGGGTTTTTCATCTTGTGGGCTTTACAATTCCCTCCTAAAAGAATTTCATCCTTGAAATTAAATTACATACCTGAGGATCCAAACAAACAAATGAGGATACTGAAGTCAAACTCCATCCTCTACCTCCCAAATCGCCTCTTTTGGGGAAAGATGATGACTCCATAAAACTCGCACCATTGGAATCTCACGTCTCCTTAATTTTTTGTCTATCTAATATTTCCACTGACTCTCTTTATAAGTCATATCATTTTTAACTTTAATCTCAGGCCTCGATATAACATAGCTAGGATCCAATCAGTATTGTCTCAACATCGACACATAGAACACATCATAAATCTGTGATAACTCTAGCGGTAATGTTAATCTGTAAGCTAACGGCTTCATACATTGTACAATTTTATATGGCCCAATGTATCTCAAACTCAACTTCCCTCTCCTACCAAGCCTCATAATTTCCTTCCAAGGTGATACTCATAAAAATACCATATCTCCAACATTTTACTCTATCTCTCGACGATGTTGATCATCATAATTCTTTTGTATATCCTAAGTTGCCTTCAAATATCATCTCTTGAACTAACTACAGTCCCTCTAACAATTTATCATCCTCTATATCCCAACATATCGGATCTCTACACTTCCTGCTATATAAGGCCTCAAATGGTGCCATACTGATGCTAGAGTGATAACTATTATTATACGTAAACTCCATCAAAGGTAGATATCTATTCCAATCACCCTCAAAGTTTAACATACAAGCTCTCATTATGTCCTCTAATGTCTAAGTTGTACACTTCGACTGTCCATCCAACTGAGGCGAAATATAGTACTCAAATTCAACCTAGTCCCTAAAACTGTTTGTATACTTATCCAAAACTAGGAAGTAAAATACGGATCTTAATTTGATACAATAAACATTAGAACCCCGTATAACCTCACAATTTCATCAACATACAACTTGGTAGGCTTGTCCAAAGAATCTATCTATTGTACAGGTAAGAAATGAGATGATTTAATCAACTAGCCATAATTACCCAAATTGAATCATGTCTACGATTGGTCCCCGATAATGCTACCATAAAATCTATCATAATTTTCTCCCATTTTCATGACGAAACGACTAAGGGTCTTAATTTTCCTGTTGTGCATGATGTTCTACTTTGACCTGCTAACTAGTCAAACACCTCGATATAAACTCTAATACATCTTTCTTCATTGTTGGCCACCAATAATAAGGTCTTAAGTTTTGATATATTTTTGTAGTACTAGGATATATAGCATATGGTGCACTGTAAGTTTCCTTCAAAATCTCCTCTCGTAGTTCATCTACATCTAGAATATCAACTCGCCACCTAATCACCAATGCTCCATCTGCACTTCTTGAAAATTTAATCCCCCTACTTTGTTGTACTTTCTCTCTTATCTGCATCAAATAAGAATCTCGAGCTTGCACCTCTCTAATCTTATCTCCCAAATTTGATTGAATATGTAATGTCATTAATAAACCACTCATATAATTAATCCCCAATCTCTTGTCCAATTCTCTCAACTCCACCAATGGTGTCATACTGTGTCCATTCAAACTAGCCATTATGCCTAAACTTTTCCAACTCAAGGCATCTATCACTACATTAGCCTTCCCCAGATGGTAATCAATAGTACAATCATAATCCTTCAACAACTCGATTCACCTTCTCTGCCTTAAGTTTAATTCCCTATGAGTTAAGATATATTTAAAGCTCTTGTGATTTGTAAGGATTCGGAATGTCTCTCCGTACAAATAATGTCTCCAAATCCTAAGAGTGTGCACAATTGTTGCTAACTCCAGATCATTGGTAGGATAATTCAACTCATGTGATCTCAACTGACGAGAGGCCTAAGCTATTACTTTTCCATATTACATCAAAACACACCCCAAACTTACCCTCGAAGCATTAATATATACCTCAAAACCTCCACTACTAAATGGTAGCACCAAAATTGGGCTAGGAGTCAATCTCTACTTAAGCTCCTTAAAACTCTCCTGACATTGATTGGTCTACTCAAACTAAACTCATTTCTTTAGCAGCTTGGTCAATGAGCTGGTTATCATCGAAAATCCTTCTACAAATCTTCAATAATACCTAAGCAAGTCCTAGAAAACTCCTTACCTCTGATGTATTTCTATACAGCTCCAACTTCATAATTGCCTTTACCTTAGCACGGTCAGGCATCACTCCATCTCAGGACACCACATGTCCAAAGAAAACTACCTACTCCACCCAAAACTCACACTTACTAAACTTTGCATACAATTGGATCTCCTTTAGAATTTGTAACACAATCCTCAAATGTTGCTCATGCTCCTATGTACTCTTGAATACACCAATATATCATAAATGAACATTTTTACAAAATAATCCAGATACTACTGAAAAGTCATGTTCATCAATGTCATGAATGTGACTGGTGCATTAGTCGACCTAAAAGGCATCACTAGGAACTCATAGTGATCATATTGAGTACAAAAATTTATCTTGGGAATACTTGACTTAGCCATCCTCAAATGTCAGTATCCCGATCACAAGTCAACGTTAGAAAATATGACAGCTCTCCTCAGATGATTTAAAAGATCATCTATCCATGGTAATGGAAAATTGTTCTTCACTGTCATCCTATTTAGCTACCGATAATCCATGCAAAGTCTCATACTACCATCCTTTTTCTTGGCAAATAACACTGAAGATTCCTAGGTTCATGAGCTCTGTCTAATATAACCATTTTCTAGCAATTCTTCTACTTACCTTTTTAACTTTTGTAACTCAATAGTAGTCATTTTATAAGGTGTAATAGAAATTGGTGCAACTCCAGTCAGTCTCAATGGTGAAATCTATATCTCATTAAGTAGTAAACTTAGTAAATCGTCTAAGAATACCTTTGAAAATTCCCTCACTATAAGAATATCCTATAACTTAAGACCTACCTCCCTCATATCTATAATACAAGCTAAATATATCTCGTATCCATCCAATATCAATTGTCTAGTAATAACGGTTAAGATCACACATGCTGGGATCACTCTGCAATCCCCTAGAAATATCACTTTTGATTTTCCAGAAGACTCAATCATCACCTCCTTTGCATAAAAATCCATTACAACCTACCATGAATCACATCAAACTCCCTTAATTCATCACTATCAAGTCAGCTGATAGCTTCACTATACCAATCCTCACTAGCATCCCCCTCACACTATTTACTACCACGCAGTCTCTTACTAGTAACCACACTCTTAAATCATGTCCTAGTGGACTAACCTTTCGTGAAACACTAGAGATAAATTCTAAAGAAATGTAAGAGTATGTAGATCCTGGGTTTTCTAACACATAAGCATTAATATCAAACAATGAAATTGTATAAAAAATGACATCATTATTTGAGGGTGCCTCCTCCGTCGTCATATAATATATCCTCGCTTGAGTTTGACTATGTGTTGAAGATGTCCCACTAGTACCTGTACTCACTGTTGGTCCGCATTAAACTCCTTACCACCACCTCAACTACTAATTCTACCCAAGCCTCTACTCAAAATAAAGGAACCACTCTAACCACGTGTTGTCTCATTTACCTTCACTCCTCCCTACTATCAGACAACTCCTCTGTAAATGTCCCTACTTTTTACAAATATAGCAAGTTTGATTGATCCCATTATGTCCCTAACATGGTTCTTTATGAACTCCTTCGTAGATAACATAACTTTGTAACCCTCTAAATTTTCTATTAAAAAGTCCTCTGAACCTCTAACTACCAACTAGTTTGTTAGATTTAACTGATGGTGCACTAATAGTGCTATGCTGTCCTGAATCCCTATTAGCTCCTTGATATCCACCAAATTAGTAGAAACTACCACTCCTGCTCGATATGGCATCAAGTCTCCTAGATCCTCCCTCTACTAGTAGACCATAAATGACTAGCTCTCCTTTTAATAGACCGACTCCCCTCTCTCTGGTCGCCTTTTTAACTCTCCTCTCTTTTTGACTTGTTCTATCACATTTAGGAATAGCAGTGGGTTTTCAACTCGATTAATATTTGCACCATCTGATCCAAAAAATGAACATGGAGGCTAAAAAACTAGATTTTAAATGAATTTTAAATGGATGCTAAAAAATGGATGTAGATATGGATTTGGATATGGGTTTAGTGATAACCCGAACCGATGGATACCTATACCCGACCCTTTTTTATTAACTCTATTTTTTTAATTTTTCTTGAATATTTATTATTAAATACAATAAAATATTAATAGTTTTAGAGAAGAAACAACTTTAAAATTTCCACTTTACTCCTCAGTTCTCAGTGAGGTTACAGTATTTATAACCAAAACCACTTTACTGCTCAGCCCTCACCTTTTTTCCAGGTAAAAGGAGTCCTTTTGTTTTATTCATTCCATCAGTGACCTTTCAGTTCTCAAATTTTATTATGTTCCTTAATTCTTTAAAATGGTGACGTTTTCCCTTACACCTTCAATCTTTTATATACCCAATCTTATGTCAATTTTTTTACCAATAAATGAACTCATCAATGAGTGACTCCTCATCCTCAAGGAGATACTACTAATCACAATCCTTCAGTTCGCTTTTCACCGGCAACCACCAACCTCCCACTCAGTGCAGTGGTTTTTTGGTCACCGGCACACTGCATCTCAAGCTTCTCTGATGTTTACTAGCCACTTTGTAAAGCCCAGATCTATAGACTCTTAGTACTTGGTATGAATTTTTTTTCGAAATACCATTTTACATTCTCTTAAAAGCCTCATTCTCTCAACAAATTAAATTCAAAGGTATGCTATAGTGTATAGCCTAGAAATTTGCCAATTTATTAAATTGGGTTAATGAAATTGCAAAAAAAAAGATAAAAAAAGTGTCAACTTATGTTTTCTCTTTTTTGTTTTTTTTTTCCTTTTTCACATATAGAATAACGAATCAAAGAGGTTGTTTTCTTTGCGACTTATAAGTTAAAAGAGATAATGTCTAAGAATCATCAAGAGATCATTAATAAAGGATTTGAGAATCATACAATAAAGAAATTCTCTAGTCCACCTCATGATGAAGAGGAGCTTGCAGCTATGGACTCTGGTGATCATGGTGCTACTAAAAGCAAGAAGTGTACTTCTCTTATGTGGCTAGAGTTTACTTTGGTGATTGTGAAAGTGTTGATAAGCCTGAGTGTAAGCATTGCAAAGGGAAGCTTTCTGCTAACGGTATGAACGAGACTTTACATCTACGTGAGCATTTGATTAAATATTGTCCAAAGAAACATTTAAGGCTTATTGGAGGCCAGAAAACATTATTAATTGGGAGTGGGACTACATCTGATGGGAAAAAACATTACAAACCTACAAATTTAGCCAAGAATTCTTAAGAAGAGTTAGTTAATATGATTGTAATGCATGAGCATCCTTTATCTATGGATGATCACATTGGTTTCAGAAGGTTTGGAGTGAGTTTAAACAATGAATTTAGGATGATATCTTGTAATACATTGAGAAATGATATCCTAAAAATGTTTGTAACTGAAAAATCAAACTTGAAAAAATGTTAAAGGATCATGGGTCTAAGATTGCTATCACTATAAACATGTGGACAACTTCCAACTAAAAGAAAGGATACATGGTTGTGACCGGACACTTTATTGATGGAGATTGGATTCTAAGAAACCGAATTCTAAGGTAATTAATTTTTTTAGATTTAACATGTTTCCTTCCTTATTGACAATATCTAGTTTTCTTAAGATGTTATATGCAAATCCTATGCTTAATCTTTATATTGGTTACCATATATAGATATAATAATTTGCATGTTTAGTAATTAATTCCTTTATACATGCTAAATATTAATTACTTAGAGAACCGTTTTGTGTTATGTATTTAAGTTGTAATAAATTTTTTATCATTTTATTTTATAGGTTTATATTTGTGCCTTGACCATATACAAAGGAGACTCTATTGAAATTTTTAAAGGAGTGTTTGCATAAGTTTAGTCTAAAAGCCAAGATTTCTTATGTGATTATGGATAATTGTAAAAAAAATGATGCAATGATGAACCTTCTACATAAGAAGCTTGATGACAATTCTCTTATATTAAAGAGAAAATGTTTGCATATACGATGTAGCACTCATATATTAAACTTGATTGTCAAGGATGGTTTGGATTTCATGGGTGAATGTTTAGAAAGATTTCGTAATTGTATTTTATTTTAGGCCTCAACTCCTAAAAGGATAGAGAAGTTTGAGGATGCGACCAAATTTTTGAAAGTTTCATATTCTAAAAAGCTAATTCTTGATTGTAAGACAAGGTGAAATTCTACTGATTTGATGCTTGAGACAGCTTTGCCATACGAAGGTGTTTTCAAGAGGTTGGAACATTTGAATAATCAACTTAAGTTTACTTTGCCTAGTGATGAAGATTAGAAGTTGGCAAACATTATTTGTGATAAATTGCGAGTATTTTACAAGGTAACTGAGCTTTTTTCCAGTAGAAAGCACCCTATAGTGAACTTGTTCTTTCGACATGTTTGTGAAATAAAATTGAAGTTATTTAAGTGGATGTCGTCTCATTGTGATATTGATAGAACTATGGCACTAAATATGGTCAAAAAGTATGATGAATATTGGTTTCATGTGAATGGAATACTAGCTATTGCTTCTATCTTAGGCCCAAGAAGTAAGATAGATTGCATTGAGTTCTATTTTAGTGACACTTATGGAAGTGAAGCTAATATTTAGATTGAGAGGGTGAAGAGCTTGCTTTATAAACTATTGTTAGAATATCAAGACAAATATGCTTTAGACATAAGGAACTCTACAACATATACTAATTCAGTCATTTCATCGTCTTAATGTGAGGCTACCCATCTTGGAAAACATCAAGCAGATTGTGGAGATAGTGATAATTTTTCCATGTATAAGAAATCAAAGAAAAGAAGGGTAAACTTAAGATCTGAACTGGATCATTATTTAGAGGAAGAAACAACGCCTGAAAATAACTATTTTGACATTTTGGCTTATTGGAAGCAAGAATTCAAATATCCAACATTGAGGATGATTGCCTAAGATATTTTATCAATACCTATTTCTACAGTTGCTTCAGAAAGTGCATTTAGCATGAGTGGTAGGGTTCTTAGTCCATATTGCTCAAGACTTCATGCTAGTACTGTTGAAGCATTGATGTGTTTGCAAAATTGGATGCTTGGAGATTATTCAGGTAATATATATTTCCTTATTAATTTTTGCAACATTTGTATTTGAAACTTCTTACCTGTATAATTTTCATATTGAATCTTCCTTACAAATTTCGCTTTACAAAGTTCATATGCAATTGTTTTGATCTTTAATGATGCTGATGCAAGCGAAGAGGAATCAAGTGAAGTGATTGATTTGGTAATTCATTTTATTTCTCATCATTTATTCATTTTTACTTAAAATATTAAATTAACTTATAATTTGACTCTATTTGTTAACATATTGTATTTTATTATAGGATGATAATAATTCAAATGATATAGAGATAGAGTTTTGAATGTTGTGGAGTTCACACAAATATAATTTGAAGCTTTCGATATTTCTATCTTTGTTACAGTTCTTGATTATGAAAAATATATGTTATCTTTTGCACTAGACATTATGGTTTTTATTATTCCAATTTTATGATTTTTTAAGACATACAAATCAAAATCTTGACTTATTATTATTAAAATAATTTTGATTTGGAGCGTTCGCAAAAATTTGCTCTTTATATTTTCTATTTAGAAGTTATATTTTGATGTACTATACAACCTGATGGATATCCAAAAACTCGAAAAATCCAATGGATTTGGATATGGGTAGTAAATCGTAAAAACTTATGATTTTAAATGGATAATAGATTGAGTCATAAAAAATGGATATGGATATGAGTAGAGTAATACCCGAACCGAACCCTATCCATTGCCATCCCTAATCACATCCTTTACTCTGAGTGCAGTCTATAGTAACCTTTTGAAATAAGAAGAAACAATTCTCAAACCTAAGCGAATATCCATCCTCAACCCTGCTTAAATCAATAACATTTGTCTTTTGGATTTGCTATAGCCTCCAATGCATGTTTAGACATTGATGCAAAGTGAGCTTCATAATCTGCCACCGACATCTCCTCTTTCTAAACCAAACTCATGAATTCCATCTTCTTTCGATCTTGATATATCTGCATTGTGTATTCTTCTTTACACTCTCTTTGAAACTCCTGCCAATTCTTTCAAGTCATCTCTCATGTCTTGTAAGATCTCTTCACTGACTTCTACCAAGTTAGTGTGTTGCTTTAGAATAATGAAATGATGTATTGCAACATTCTTTCTAAGGTACACTCCAGACGGTCTAAAATTAACTATGTCTTCTCTCACCATGCCTCAACCTCCTCAAGATCAGTAGTATCTTGAAACTCCACTGCACTCATCTTATAAATCTGCTTATAATTGCGATCTACCCCAGAATCACCTCGAGTTGGAGCTACAATAATAGCTTGCTGCATCATCTAAAAGAATTGCATCATCTATGGTGGAATTGGCACCTCTCCTCTTACTTGATCCGTTCGAGGCATTCCCCTAATCAATCACATCCAGAGTACGGATCAAATTACCCAATTCCCTAGTTAACTATAAGTCAGTAGTATCATCTTCTGAAACCATCCTAGATAAGACAAGAACATATCATTAGTTTTTAAACTTAATTTGTCCCTAGAAGCATAAACTTGCTCTGATACCACCTAATATAACGTTCCAAACACTCTTAATCAACAATTATCCAAATTGTTCCCAAACCATAACATTAATTATCAAAATCCCCGTTAGTTCCAAAAAAGGGTGTTCGTCAGTCAAAAAAATTCCTTACAAGCACAACTACCTATCCTGTCACATTAAAAATGATACACAATAAAACAACTTTACTCAATTTAATATACCCACCCTACCTAAACTCCACTCTTTCAATCACATGCACTAGGGTTATCGACAATCTCTCTATCTCCTAAAAAAATAGTGGCAAGGGTGAGTTTCATACTTACAATGAGTAACTGGTCGTACCCTTAAAATCAAATAACTCAATATATAAATACAAAAAGATAGTCAAGTGATTAAATCATACGTATGATACCAAAATACACAACATTACTCAGCCTATCTGAACAATTAACAAACATCCAAATTTTTATCAAAACAATGATTAAGTCTAATATTATTTCATTACTACCATTTATGTTTTATTCTATAATTAACTGAATTGTCTAAGTCCTGCTTAACCTAGTAGGCTTACATTCAATGGTTTATCACCTCACTTCTACTTATCATAATCTCTAACCAAATGGAAGTGTAATTAAATGTATAAAAGTCAGCACAAGGTACCTCAATTTTTCAATCTAATTTAGTATGTTGGTAAATCTTTAGTACCTAACTATCAGCACAGGATATCCCTAAGACTCAGAATATCTCAGTACTACTCCGGTACCTAGCTATCAGTATAAGACATCCTCAAAACTTAGGATGCTCAGATACATGCTCCATGAATAGAAACCTAATTATCGCTCGCTCATATTTAATCAGCCTATTAATCTATGACCATCAAATGTAGCATATCCTCGACAAGCCACATATTCTCGATTTACACTATTTATTCACAATCTATTATCAGTCAGTTACTATTTATTAACACATTTTCACCAAATTAACAAGTGATACACCTCATAATATGCAAAAAAATAAAGGAAAACACCTTGTACTTTTTTAATTACTTGAGAAATAAAATAAACACAATTCAAATAATTTAGAAATTCATAAAATGTAATTATTAACCTTTAACTTAATTAATGACTAATTCAAAATATGATTTGCTATAAAATAATTTATTATAACAAAAATTCAAAGTTTCAAGAACCGTATACTATTCTAAGAGTATATTATAAGGTTATCCTTATATGAATTTCAAACTTAACTAATTGGTAGTCCAATTTATCTCTTAATCTACCCTTGAACCTAGAGATTACATAATTCAAGTAGACTTATTTAAGAAAAATTTCAACCCAATTACACTTAATAATCTAACATTATTCCATTTTCTAGTTTATTGTTAATTATATGCAAAAAAACCTTACTTAACTTAACCACCATAATTAGTAGAATATTCTTAACTATTAAAAGTCCTACTTTATCCTCATTTATTTCTATTAATACAAAAATATCCTAAATTCTAATTTTACTCTTAAACTTTTATATTTCCTATTTTGCTCCTTAATATAACTTCAAATTTCCAAAATTGCCTTCTATTTTACCCTCTATTCTTCTCCTACCTTGTTTTTTTTCTTCTTCATTTTCTAGCCATCTTTTCTCTATTTTTGTTTTTTTTTTGTGTGACTTCAATTTGTTGTCCCAACCATTCACAATATACATT